>BQNB010003775.1:0-108770 GCA_026074375.1 Tanacetum coccineum
TGTTATCATTTATGACTTTATGCCTTTATTATGCTTTGATATGACACCATGATTATGACGTTTCGGCCTCCTTTCCGGAGTGGGTCGTTACATTTATTGTACTTTTGAGGTTGTAGCGATGTGTAGAGCCATAAAAGTGGTGTTTGGTAAATGAGATGATAGGATTAGGTTAGTCTTTAAGAGGGTTTTGTTGGTTGAGTTAGTCGTGAATGGATATAGGATAAGGTCCTTGGGGAAGATTGCGGTGTTTTGGCTAAGTTTTTGATAGGACATGTTGCTGTCCGAAATTGTTTTGTAGGTTTTGAGTGTCATAAAAACGTTTTGACAAGATAAAGTTTTAAAATTTGGATAGTATATGTTTCCTAGACGAATTTGGATATAAAGAACGTGAAAACGGAGTTATAATGAATGAGATATGGCCAATTTAAGATTGACGGAAAACAAATGATTTTGACAGCCTATTAGCAAATTACGGACATTCTGTCTTGATTTTAAATCAAGCTTTTGATCCCTTTCAGGTCCGATTGGTCAAAGTGTATAAAAGGAAACTTATCCGGAATGAAATTTTACTAAAGATAGCGATATTTCTTTAAGCTTGAAAGTCAAAAATGACGAAGTTATTCCATGAGAAAGTTAAGTCGTTTTAGAGATGCTATAAACAATTTAAGTGTTGATTGAAATAAGAAAATGGTTTTTCAAGTGTTTTTAAGTCCGATTGAGTCTTAAAAACCTTAGCGAATGATCATGTGTCGGTTATATATTTCTAGGCGACGTTAGAAACTTACCCTAAATGGTAAATTTTGTATAAATGTCATAACCTAAATAAAAACCTTATATTTTTGTTAAGACAAGTTTTTATTAAATAAACTAAGACACAAACGTAAGTGGATGATGTATACTTCTATAAAGGTCTTATTCAATGTTTCGATATACTATTCTCGCTTCTAAAGAGCATTATTATTATCTAGATCGTGGTTAGGACCTTGTGCTTGTTACTTCACATGTTGATTATTTCGTTGCTCACCATTTGCTTCAGGTGAGTTCGTAGCCTCACGTTTTTACTATTTTTACAATCAATTACAACTTTAGGGTGAGAACATTGCTTGCTTTTAAACTGTGGACACAAGTACTTACTTTACTCTTACATGTTTACATGTTTCCTAAGTCACCGCTAAACCACTATTGCCCGTATTCATGAACTGTCAATTACTGAACATAAGCGCGAGTGTTATAAATATATCGTTATAAATATTACTATTGGGCACTAAACTGTAAACATCTCCCCCATTCCCAGGTTTGGTACTTCATACTTGTATTTGGGTAACTCACAACAGGTGTAGTAACCCCGCGTTCAAAAACGAACCTATTACCATTGGGGCGACTTAGTTGGTCTTTGGTTTTGGACACCTGTTAAAGGAAAGGCAAAATGTCCTTTCCTTATAGCATCAACTCGTGCCTAACCTACAATGATCTAGCTTCCTTTCAAAGCTTTCGTGTCATGAGCTTAGTTTCAAAGTCATGAGCTTAGTGCAACGTAAATACCTTTTGTGATATTGTATGTGTTACAATAGTCGCACGTTTACAAATCTTGTGGTCTATATGTTGATCCCATATAACAACCTGTAATTTTCATCAATGTAATTATCCATCTATTAAATTAGATGCACTGTAATATCCATCTATTATATATACCACCTTTTTACATGGAAATTTTTTGCTTTATCACATTATGCAACGTAACTTGCATCTCTAAAGTAAACGAGCTCACGCAACCTACCTATGCCAACTATATCTATGTTTATAACCTAATATGTCAAGTCTATATCTTAATATCATTTTTACCAAATACGTTATCCATTTAACGTACTTTTTAAAACATTATTTCAAAATTAACTTTATCCCTTAACGTTTATATCAAACCCTAATTACAAGTAATGTATACATGTAAATCAAGTGTACAAGCATGCAAGGCTTTTGTACAACTCTCCTAAGCATAAGATTTGAATATACTTTCCCTCTAAAATCATGGTACAAGTCATGCAAAGTACAAGGTATAATTCGTTAATGCATGAATTCAAAAAAGGGTATTTTCACTCCAAAATTCAAAGGAATTTCCTACCATTCTTTAAGCATAACATACAAGCATCACAATGCTACCGATAATTTAGCCCTAAACCCTAACCCTAATCGATCTAAACTCTAAATCTAAAACCCCATTTTGTCTACCACGAAACCAAAACCAAAACATAATCCAAAACCAAACTTAACACAAAACCATGATCCTAAATCCCTAACCCTACCCTAACACAAAACATTAAACCCAAATCCAAGCCCTAAACTAACCTTAGCTCACAAAACCCTAAACTATAAACATAAACCCTAACCCGTACAATCATTTTGACCCGTAACCCATTTCCCCCCATTTTAAAACTATTAAAAACTAACCTGCATCCTAACACCTCATTACTCTCCTCCTTTTCATCTTCAGCACCTCACATACCACTCTACTCCCCCAAACCTACGTTTAGCACCTTGATCACCAAGGTATCATTGCCTTCATTATAATATCTTGGCAAACTGGCCACATATCTCCTCCACCATTCCTCAATGGCTATTTCGTAGCTAGCTTTATAATACTCACCCTAATCTATTTGGCCACGATCAGCTATCACCCCTATCGATTTGGTCACCAAGTTTGGCCTCCTATAAATAGCTAGACTTCAAACACTTTCCAGCTCATTCACAAACTACTCACAATACACTCAAAATGGTCACTCAAGCAGAAATACTAAAAGCCATGGAGAAGAATGAAACCATACAATCAGCAGAAGTCTTAAACTCGTATTCCAAATCAAATACGCCTCGCGCTTTACCCGTTTCAATCAATTCAACCTTTTCTCCACACTTTGAGTTCTAGTAACCTAAATCCATTCAACGCTGTTTATATAATGTTCTTAGATCATTTCATATACCCCCTGATTTCAACCTGATCATTAATAAAAATCGTTTTAAATCTCTTTTAAAAAAACCAAACCGTAACCCTAAGGACCCATTTGAAACCCTAAAACTTTTCAAACGCCTTTCTACAAGCAAGCCAATAATTAGCAAGCTTGCAACGGTCCACATGGATCACCTATATCTCCATTGCTTTTAGACTATTCTTACTATATATTTGATATTTTATTATATTATATATATTTTAAGGTGTAGTCAGAGCGGATCAGGTACACCGGTTCTGTTTGTCAAGAAGAAGGACGGTAGCATGAGATTATGTATCGACTACCGTGAATTGAACAAGATCACCATTCGTAATCGTGTTCATTGATGATATTCTGGTCTTCTCTAAGTCTAAAGAGGAACACGAGGAGCATCTCCGCACTGTTCTACAGATTTTACGACAGGAGAAATTATATGCCAAGTTTTCCAAGAATAGAAAGTTACAAAAAATGGAAAGTAACCTTAATCATGAACAAGTAACTTATATATGTCCTTTAACATGTAGATCGCATTCATCACACTTTCCATGTGTCTAATCTGAAGAAATGTTACGCCGACGAACCATTAGTCATGCCGTTAGAAGGAATTCACATTGATGATAAGCTCCAGTTTGTGGAAGAACTCGTTGAAATCATAGAACGGGAGATCAAACGATTGAATCAAAGCCGGATACCATTGGTTAAGGTTCGCTGGAACTCTAGGAGAGGACTTGAGTTCACCTGGGAACGTGAAGATTCATTCAAATAGAAATATCCATAGCTTTTCACAAACCGGGCTACGTCATCCACTACAAGGTCTAAAGTTTTGAGGACAAAGCTATTTTAATGGGTGGAGACTATATCATTTCTCAATTTCAGGTCATTTTACGACTCTTATTATTCGTCCCTATTTATTTTGGTCCAACACGCGTTTACTTTTTAAATTAACTTTTAAGATAAATCGCGTAGACTAGAAATAATCATTAATGTAAACGGTCATCAAATAAAATAAGGTTTACATCAACCAAGTAGCATATAATTATTAAGAAGAAAATTATTGAGTTTGCGTATTTTATTTCTATTGGTCACGTAAAAGGGTTACGTTTCGCAATAAAATGCATTTGGACACACCCCGGAAATACCTAGACTTACCTAGACTCAAACCAATACCCACTTTTAAAACCTTAACACAAAATTAAATCAATTTTGTGTATATAACCCACTAGGAGCCAGTTATACACACAAAAACAACTAGAAATCTTCTTTTGATCCTTAAGTACATGTACAAACCCTCTTTAATTAATGTTAGTCCTTAATGTTCTTAGTTAAGCTACATTATACATTGGATGACAACATTTCTTGCTCCTTTTCTCTTGGATACCACGGCTACAAGCAAAACCACACACAAATCACCAAAAATCTTCCTAGTATCACTTAAAGTACTTGTACATCTTATGTTTAATTAAGATATGTACTTATGGTCTCTAATTAGCTAAATACCCAATGGTTAATAACCATTTGTTTCTTGTTTTCCTTGGTTGCCGCGGCTAAACAACACACACACACTAAATCCTTAAGATTTGCATATCTTAGCAAAATCTTGTACATCTTAGAGGTAATTAAAACATGTACTTAGTAGTTTAAGAAAACTATGTCTAATGAACTAGAAACCACTAAACCACTAGGACTTGGTTCGGTTTTGGTCTAGTTAGTGTGACTAGAAGAGCTAACTAAGCATTGGCCTATAAATACTTGAACACTTACACCATTTCACACTCTTGAAAACTCACACAAACAAAACTCACTAAACTTTAAACAAGAAACACAATTCCATTTTGTGTTTCTTCTCCTTGCTCGGTTCACAGCCAACCAACGAAGAGACCGCAACCTCTTCATTTTTTCCCTCTTGTTTAGACGTGGGTCACAGAAGCACAAGACACAAATTTCTTTTGATTTCTTTCTTGTGACATCGCAAGCATCAAGCCACAATCACAGTAGGGTCTCGTTTCTTCTACTCGACATCATCTCGTCTTCCTCGCAAAACTTAGGACCTTTGTAAGTCTCTATTGTTTCGCCCTTGTTCCTTTCGTTCGTAATGCATTCGCAACATGGGTCGTGGTTGGTTTGTTTTGGTTCAAGCCAAGGAGCCGTGAGCATGCATGGTATGCACCATGCATGTCACGCACACTTAACTTCAAGGTTGTAGTGTGACTAGCTCGACCCATATTTGTATCCTTGTTGAGCCATTGTGACTAAAGTCATGTTTGGCTTGGGTGTAACACGCCTAAGTGACGTAAAGCATGCATGGTTCACCATGCATGTCCCGAACAAGAACCTCAAGGTTCTTGTGAGTTTGACTTGTTTCCTTGCTCGTCCTAGGGTTTTTGGTTGAAACTTTGGGACATGAACATGCATGGTTTCGCACCATGCATGTCACGTATATATATATGTGTATGTATATGTGTTATATATGACTTGTTATCGAACTTGTGGTGGTAAAGGGATTTAAAAGATGAAACTTGGTTAACTAAGTATTGAACGTGTGCATATTAGTACACATCGACGCATAATCTTGTAAGAAAACTCGCTTGCTAAGGACCATAGGAGGTACGACTTGTAAGGACTTGGATTAGGGTTTTGATGACTTTTATGGAAACTATGGTTGAATCCTAGCTCGCCACATAAGTTGATGAGGCTAGTAAACCACATATGGACTTACGTCACATACTAGTAGATGTATCAGTAGTTAATATATAGCCTAATATGCTACATAAGTCCAAACAATAATAAAACATACCTTGAACCTCTTTAACTTTAACACATGGAGTAGTAGATTCATACTCTTTAAACAAACTTTTAACAAATTCCTGGAGAGTCAAAATTTCACTACTTGCCTTTTCTTGTCCATAAATCTTAGGTAACAGTAACTCCAAAAACTTCATCTTGTAGCGTGGATCTAAAACTGCAGCCATTCCCATGACCCCACTAATAACTGACCAATATTTGTTAAACTTTTCAAGCATCTTGGAAGCCATCTTCTGAATCACTTCAACAGAAGAACTAGCCCACTCACGCAAACAATATCCAATTTCACACACCGAGGCGAAAAACAAATTTGATGTGGGATATTTTGAACCGGAAAATGTAAGGGTTATCTCATAAAATACTTGTAATCTGTCACAAACTTCCATAGCTAACTCCCAATCCCTCTCTTTTGGCAAACATTTATATTGTGAATCCCTTGCCTTAAGACGCTTAAAGACGTCTTTGTAAATAACAGCACCACTAAGCATCAAATATGTAGAATTCCACCGTGTCTTACAATCAAGTGCCAACTGCTTCGTAGATGATATTTCTAATTGACGGGCTGCTTCTTCAAATTTTTGTTCCCTTTTAGGTGTTGCAGTCCAAAAGGCAACACTGTCTCTAATCCTGTCAATCCCGTCACCAATAACAGCTAATCCATCTTGAACTATCAAATTTAAGATATGTGCTGCACATCGCATGTGAAACAACTCTCCATTCATCATAAGTGAACTCAAAGGAAGTTTGTCTAGCAAATTGTTAATAATTGCATCATTTGTGGTGCAATTATCAACGATAATTGTAGACAACTTCCTATCGAGATTCCAATCGCAAAGACAATCGTAAAGCATATCCGCAAGAACATCAGCAGTGTGTGGACAAGGCACGTAAACAAAGCTGCTCCACAATGAATAATCTAATTAATATATATATATATAAGAAAAACAAAACTAATATTTAGAAGTATATGGCAAATAAGTGTAACATAGATACCTCATAATTCTGCTTTGTAGGTTCCAATTCTGATCAATAAAGTGAGCAGTGATAGCATGAAACTTTCTATTTGATGGTTAGCCGTCCTCATATCAGTGGTAATAGCAATCCTCTTTTATTCTTTCCCAAACACCGATGTTTTTTGCTTTTCGTAATCATAAATCTTCAATATGTCACTCTTTACAGTATTTCGGCAAGGAATTCTAAACAAAGGTTGTAGACCCTTCACAAACTTTCGAAATCCATGATGCTCTACCATCGAAAGTGGATACTCGTGCACGATGATCATCTCAGCAAGGTTTTGCCTTGAAGTGTCCTCATTGAAAGTATAGTTAGAGAGGAATGATGACGGAGTACCATCCGCCTTATTTTTCTCTTCCACCAAGATATGTTGACGAATATCTGAAACCGGTCGGTATAAACAACGCTTGTAATGATCATTCAAATGCTTCGTACCACTGCTACTACTCGCTGATAACTTTTTGTGGCAATAGTTGCAATCTGCTTTCCACTCACCGTTCACTTTTATCTTCTTAAAGTGGTTCCAGCAAGGTGATGTTAATTTTCTTTTTCTACCAACCTGCACAACTTCATTGGACACATCATCAGCTTCAGTTTGATCTTGTGTAGCAGTTGGAGTCATCGGAGGAGGTGGCAGTACCCCATTGCTTTCAACGCGAGTGTCTGCATTAGAAGTTTCGCCTTGAGTTTCCATATCACCTAAATCCACTAACATATAATCAGAATCCAATAACATCTAATCGGATACTTAACAACAACTCATACCAAGTAAGTAACTGGAACTGAAGTACAAAACATCCAAAGCAACAAATGGGGTCAAATTATGTATGTCGGTGCCACACTTATATTTGTTTTAACTTCACTTCTTTCAAATGACACTAAAGTGGTACTTAGCATCTATTACTTTTTCTCAACAAAACACCAAATCAAACGCAAATACATCTTTACCAAAGCAACAAATGGGGTCAAATTAGTGATGAAGTCTATTTCTTTTAGAGGGTTAATTTCTTGAAGAACAGTTTAGATGCAGAGATATCAATAACATATCTACCTATAATATCATATACCCCCATAGCAATTTAACCAAAATTTGATTAAAAAAACAAGTCAGTTTTTACCAGTAAGAGACACTGACGGCGAGTGGAATGAGAAGGGATTGATGTTGAGAGATAGAAGATGAAGATGTGAAACATATCACAACAGCTTGTTGGTATTTAAATTGATTACTAGGGCTTACTAGGGAGATGGTGAAAATCAATTATTGTGTGGTGGAGGGAATCGATGGGACGATAGAATTGAATCGTCAAGTTTTGGAGCTCAAGGTGAAAGGCGGCAGCTTAATTTGTTGGGAGTATAAGATTAATAAATACTCTATTAGATAGATGTACATATATTCATATACGTAATAATATATATAGTATATATAGTGTATATTTGTATGTGTAATTGTGTATAATCGGGTGGGGCGGGTCGGGGGTGCTTGGCCCCGGTCATTGCTCCAAACCCGTATAAAATCCCCGTTTAGTAACCCGAAACCCGTTTAGTAACCCGAAACCCGCCCCTAGTAACCCGAAACCCGCCCCGTTTAGGCCCCGGTCATTGGCGGGTCGGGTTCGGGTTTTTTTGCCATCCCTAGTTGCCGCGGCTAAACAACACACACACACTAAATCCTTAAGATTTGCATATCTTAGCAAAATCTTGTAATCTTAGAGGATTAAAAAATGTACTTAATAGTTTAGAAAACTATGTCTAATGATATGAACCACTAAAACCACTAGGACTTGGGTTCGGTTTTGATCTAGTTAAGTGTGATTGAGAGCTAATAAGGCATTGGCTATAAATACTTAAAACACTTACACCATTTCACCACTCTTGAAATACTCACACAAACAATAATCATTTAACTTTAAACAAGAAACACATTTCAACAATTTTTTTTCTTTGTGTGTTTCTTCTACTTGCTCGGTTTTCAGCCAACCAACGAAGAGATCGAACCTCTTCATTTTTTTCCCTTTTGTTTAGACGTGGGTCAAGAAGCTCAAGACACAAATTTTTTTGATTTCTTCTTGTGAATCGCAAAGAATCATGGCCACATCACAGTAGGGTCTCGGTTTCTTTCACTCGACTATCTCGTCTTCCTCGCAACTTAGGAACCTTTGTAGTCTTTATTGTTTAGCTCCTTGTTCCTTTCGTTCGTAATGCTCATTCGAACATGTGGTCATGGTTGGTTAGTTTTGGTTCAATCCAAGGAGTCGTGGCGTGCATGGTATGCACCATGCAGTCACGGATTTACTTCAAGGTTGTGTGTGACTAGCTCGACCCATATTGTTATCCTGTTAAGCATTGTGACTAAAGGTAATGTTTGGCTTGGGTGTAAAACGTTAAGTGACGTAAAGCATGCATGTTCACCATGCATGTCTTCGAAAAAGAAACCTCAAGGTTCTTGTTGAGTTTGACTTGTTTCCGTGGGTCCTGGGTTTTGGTTTTTGGTTTGAACTTTAGGACATGAACAGGTGCATGGTTACGCACCAGCATGTCAACGTATATGTATAGTATATAGTAGTATATATATATATATATATATATATATATATATATATATATATTTATGTGTGTGTGTGTGTGTGTGTATATATATATCGTGATATATATGACTTGTTATCGACTTGTGGTGGTTAAAGGGATTTAAAAATGATGAAACTAGGTTACACTAGTATTGAACGTGTGCCATTAGTACACAATGACGCATATCTTGTAAGAAACTCGCTTGCTAAGGACCATAGGAAGTACGCCTTGTAAGGACTGGGATTAGGGTTTTGATGACTTTTGTGGAAACTATAGTTGAATCCTAGCTCGCCACATAAGTTAACGAGGCTAGAAAACCACATATGGACTCACGTCACATACTAGTAGACGTGGAGTAGTGTCTAGTCCTTATACGAACCTTTTATGGAGAAAACTAGGATGAACACGCATGACCAGGTTCTTGTTAAACTAACTTGAAAGTTTGGTGAGCTTAATGGGCTCGGCAATCAAATAGTGAGGCCATTATAAAGGCCCCCAAAAAACGGCCCACCAGTGGTGTTGTGGCTTAATTATAGCTCAATATGCTTAAATGAACTTATTGGAAGTAAACTTGAATATTAATCTAATTAATTTGTTACGGGCCTAAACTTGGACTTCTAGTCAAATTTATGAACATATAAGGCCCAACATGCCCATAAAGGGCTTACGCCTTATAAATAAGCTATAAACAACTTATTGAACTTAATTGGGCTTAATGAAACTTGTTTATGCTAATAGAAATAAATTAGATAAGACTAAACTTTTAAAAACGGTTAACAGGCTTTTTAATGGACTTTAAGGCCTATTAAGCTCAAATAAGCTCATCCTTTTACTCGGTGATTGAAAAAAAGAAGATGGAGTCAGTTTTCAATATTAGTGGTTGTGCTATAGAGAATCAGGTAAAGTTTGCCACCTACACACTGTTAGGGGCTATTTTGACTTGGTGGAACGGTCAGATAAGAACCTTAGGACCCGAGGCATACGCAATGACTTAGGAAGGACTCAAGAAGAAAATGACGGACAAGTATTATCCACTGGGTGAGATCTAAAAACTAGAAATCGAGTTATGGAACCTAAAGGTCAAAGGGAACGATATTCCAGCATACACTGAACATTTCCAAGAGCTAACCCTAATATGTACCAAGTTTTGTGCTAATGAAACTAAGAAGATCAACAAGTACATCCGTAGACTTCCTGATAACATCTATGGGAATGTGAAGTCTTCCAAGCCCAAGACGTTGGATGAGACGATTGAGTTGGCCAATGACTTGATGGATCAGAAACTCCGTACCTATTGCGAAAAATCTGATAACAAGAGGAAGGCGGATGATACATCCAGAAAAACAACCATGGACACCAACAACAACCCTTCAAGAAGTAGAATGTAGCCAAGGTCTACAATATGGGGACTGGTGAGAAGAAACCCTATGGGGGAAACTTGCCCAAGTACACCAAGTGCCATTTTTACCATAATGGCCTGTGCACCCAAAAGTGCCACAAGTGAAACAAGGTAGGGCACTTTGCCCGTGATTGCAGGAGTACTGGCAACACAAATGTTGCTAATACTCAGAAGGGCAATGGGGCAGCTCCCAAAGGGATTGGTCTGTCGGGGGGTTTGAGTGTGGTGCACCAGTGAATTTTCAAGAGGAGATTGGCCCAAAATTAATGTACAATGAATGGGGGAAACGGGAACGCACAAAGTTGGGTGTATGCGTTTGGAGAAACGTCAGAGAAAATGGAGAACGCATAAAGAAACCCGTACTCATATGTGGTCCGGGTACGTTCCCTATTAAAAACCGTATGCATCTATCTTATTGACTCTGGCGCTGTTAGAAGTTTTAATATCTACTGTATTAGTTCACCTGATTGACTTCATCCCAACTCCATAGATTATAGTTATGATGTAGAGCTAGCTGATGGGGTAAATAGTCGGGTGATAGACACTATATTACAGGGAATGCACTTTAAATTTCTTAAGCTATCGTTCAACAAGATCTAATACGTAGACTGGGTAGTTTTGACTCATTACGGTATGGAACTTGGTTAAGAAGATGCTACGCCGTGATCGTGTGCGTTTGAGAATTGTTCAGTTCCCTATGGGAATGAAAACTTTGAATTTTCGAGGACAAACACAAAAGTTTAAACCCCCCAAAGGGGGGGGGAAAAAAGAGAATCTCGGTTGACAGTTATCTTATGTTCAAAGGCTCAAGAGTACATGTCGAAGGGATGCCAGGTCTTTTTGGCGCAGATATCCGCCAAGAAAGAGGAGGACAAGTCGGAAGGAAAACAAATTAAGGACGTACCAATTGTCCGAGATTTTCCTGAAGTGTTTCCCGAGGACTTGCCAGGTCTTCCTCCGACTCGACCAGTAGAATTTCAGATCGACTTAATTCCAGGAGCCGCAGCCGTAGCTCGAGCACCGTATCGATTGGCACCATCCGAGATGAAGGAATTATCAGAACAACTGCAAGAGCTTTCTGACAAAGGATTCATAAGACCTAGTTCCTCACCTTGGGGAGCCCTGGTCTTATTCGTCAAAAAGAAGGATGGGTCATTCAAGATGTGCATCGACTATCGTGAGTTGAATAAGCTGACAGTGAAGAATCATTATCAACTTTTCCCGAGGATCGACGATTTATTTGATCAACTCCAAGGATCCAGTATTTATTCGAAGATAGATCTGAGATCGGGTTATCACCAGCTTAGAGTACAAGAGCAAGACGTCTAGACGGCATTTTGAACTCGGTATGATCATTACGAGTTCTAGGTTATGCCATTCGGGCTAACAAACGCACATGCGGTATTCATGGACCTCATGAACCGAGTGTGCAAGCCTTACTTGGATAAGTTTGTAATTGTCTTCATTGATGACATACTTATTTATTCAAAGGACAAGAAAGAACACGAAGAACATCTTAAGGCAATTTTGGAATTGCTTACTGTGATGTGTCACACAAAGGTTTAGGTGTTGTGTTGATGCAAAGAGAAAAGGTGATTGCCTATGCTTCTCGATAGTTAAAAGTTCATGAGAAAAACTACACCACTCATAATTTAGAACTTGGATCGGTGGTATTTGCTCTAAAGATATAGAGACATTACCTATATGGAACCAAATGCATAGTGTTCACCGACCATAAAAGCCTACAACACATTCTCGATCAGAAGGAGCTTAACATGAGGCAACACCGTTGGCTAGAATTGCTAAGTGATTACGACTGCGATATCCGTTACCATCCGGGGAAGGCAAATGTAGTGGCTGATGCGTTGAGCCGCAAAGAACGGATTGAACCATTGCGGGTTCGAGCCTTAGTTATGACTATTGGCTTGGATCTTCCCAAACAAATACTAGAAGCTCAGATCGAAGCCCAAAAACCAGAGAATCTTATGAATGAAGACGTAGGCGGTATGATCAGAAAGGATGTACCCAAGGTAAGGTTGGAACCACTCGCCGATGGAACTTTATGTTTACACGGCAGGAGTTGGTTACCTCGCTATGGAGACTTAAGATCCGTGGTTATGCACGAATCCCACAAGTCGAAATTATTTTTATCACTTCCAGGTTCTGAAAAGATGTACCAAGATGTGAAGAAACTATATTGGTGGCCAAACATGAAGGCTGACATAGCCACGTATGTTAGCAAGTGCTTAACGTGTGCAAGGGTCAAGGCCGAACACCAAAGGCCATTGGGACTGTTAGTACAACCAGAAATGCCTGAGTGGAAGTGGGATAATATTACGATGAATTTTATCACCAAGCTCCCTAGGTCGTCACAGGGTTTTGACACCATCTAGGTGATTGTGGATCGACTTACAAAATCTGCTCACTTCTTGCCAATAAGGGAGAATGATCCATTGGAAAAGTTGGCAAGGTTGTACCTGAACAGGATAGTAGCAAGACACGGAATACCTCTATCAACATCTGTGATCGTGATGAGAGAATCACATCTACTTTCTGGAAATTCATTTCGGAAGCTTTGGGTACGGATTTATGTATGAGCATGCAATATCATCTGGAAACCGACGACCAGAGCGAGAGAACCATCCAAACTCTCGAGGACATGCTACGTGCTTGCGTGATCGATTTTGGCAAGGGATGGGTTAAGCATCTGCCACTAGCCGAGTTTTTATACAACAATAGTTATCACGCTAGCATAAAGGCCGCAACTTATGAGGCACTTTATGGCCGAAAATGTTGATCACCGGTGTGTTGGGCCAAAGTTGGAGAAGCCCAACTGACTGGTCCAGAATTAATCTAAGAAACAACAAAAAAGATCGTCCTGATCAAGCAAAGAATGCAAGCTGCTCAGGATCGACAAAAGAGCTACGCTAATCGAAAGCGAAAGCCGATGGAATTCAAAGTTAGGGATAGGGTTATGCTTAAGGTCTCACCTTGGAAAGGGGTTGTATGGTTCAGTAAGCGAGGCAAGCTAAACCCGAGATATGTCAGACCTTTCAAGGTGTTAGCCAAAGTTGGGAAAGTTGCCTACAAGCTGGAACTTCCCCAAGAGTTAAGCAGAGTTCATCATACTTTCCATGTGTCAAATCTGAAGAAATGTTACGCTGACGAACCATTAGTCATGCCGTTAGAAGGAATTCACGTTGACGATAAGCTCCAGTTTAAGGAGGAGCCCATTGAAATCATGGAACGAGATATCAAACGATTGAAGCGAAGTCGGGGATACCCATTGGTTAAGGTTGTGGAACTATAGGAGAGGTCTTGTTACCTGGAAAGTGAAGATTCGTTCAAACAAAAATACCTAAGCCTTTCACCATTAACCGGGCTTGTTCATCCACTACAAGTGTCTTAAGCTTGGAGGACTAAGCTCTTTTAAACAGTTGGAGACTGTAACATTACTCATTTTTCAGGTCATTTTTTTTTTCCCCACTGGACTCCTTATTATTCATCACTATTTATTTTGGTCCAATACGCGTTTACTTTTAATTTAACTTTTAAGCTAAATCGCGTAGACTAGAAATAATCATGTAATGTAAACGGTCATCAAATAAATTAAGGTTTACATCAACCAAGTGTTATATAATTATTAGGAAGATAATTATTAACTTTGCGTATTTTATTTTTATTGGTCACGTAAAAGGTTTACGTTTCGCAATAAAATACATTTGGACACACCTCGGAAATACCTAGACTTACCTAGACTCAAACCAATACCCACTTATAAACCTTAAACATAAAATTTAATCAATTCTTGTACTAATACCCACTATGGCCGAATATGGGGACAAGGATAACTAGAAAATCCTTGTGACTTACACTAAGTACATGTACATCTAAGTTTTAATTAAGGTTTGTACAACATGTCCCTAGTTAGCTAATTATACCTTGGTTAAAGTGATCATTTTGGAATCCCTCTTTCTCCTTAACCAGCCCATACATATACACACCTAGAAATCTTCCTAATGATCCTAAAGTACATGTACAAATCATGTTTAATTAAAACATGTACTAAGTGTTCCTAGTTAACTCATTACACAATGGTTAATAACCATTTTGCTCTCCCTTTTCCCTTTTATACCCAGCCACATGCATGTATATACACAATTCATAAGATTTTCACAATCCTAGGTAAATCTTGTACCAAAATCCTTGTAATTAAGAATGGTACTTTGTGGTTTTCACAAAACAATGTGTAATTAACTAGAAACCACAAAACCACTAGGATTAGGGCACGGTTTGGTTTGTTTGTGTGACTAGGAGATGTAACTAAGTATTTTGCCTATAAATACTCATGTATATGCACCATTTTACACTCTTGAAAACTCACACAAACAAAACTCACTAAACTTTAAACAAGAAACACAATTCCATTTTGTGTTTCTTCTCCTTGCTCGGTTCACAGCCAACCAACAAGAGACCGCAACCTCTTCATTTTTTTCCCTCTTGTTTAGACGTGGGTCACAGAAGCACAAGACACAAATTTCTTTTGATTTCTTTCTTATGACATCGCAAGCATCAAGCCACAATCACAGTAGGGTCTCATTTCTTCTACTCGACATCATCTCGTCTTCCTCGTAAAACTTAGGACCTTTGTAAGTCTCTATTGTTTTTCCCTTGTTCCTTTCATTCGTAATGCATTCGCAACATGGGTCGTGGTTGGTTTGTTTTGGTTTAAGCCAAGGAGCTATGAGCATGCATGTCACGCACACTTAACCTCAAGGTTATAGTGTGACTAGCTCGACCCATATTTGTATCCTTGTTGAGCCATTGTGACTAAAGTCATGTTTGGCTTGGGTGTAACACGCCCAAGGGACGTGAAGTGATAAGATCGATTTAAGCTCAACTAGGATTAGTTTTACAGATAATATTGAATGCACAGCGGAATAATAAGAAAGCAATATTATCAAACAAAGTTTTCTTCATTGAACATTTCCCGATTACCCCAACTATAACTTAGGGCTACACCAACTACTATGGTGTACTAACTAACTAACTAACTAACTATGGTGTATACACACACACACCTTTACTATTCGACTCTCATCAGTCGATGTTTCTATGGATTTATGGATGGATGCTAAAACTATGTGTCTATGATCTCTTTATATAGGGAGAGATCATGTTTACAAAAAAAAAAGGGGGGAAGTAAATCAATAGATAAGGAATCATATGTAAATCTTATTAAATCACATTAAAATTCTTTAGTCTTTATCTTGTATATCTTTGACCAAAATCTTCATCTTTTCTTCAAAATCTTCCATCTTTTTAGAATTACATAGTTGCCAGATTTAGTCCTTTTGTTTCATTCTTTTATTTATTTTGTCTCATCAAATCAAGAATCCCAACAATCTTCCCCTATTTGATGATGACAAAACAAACACAGTCGTGTATGAACTTCATCATAAAGCCAAAGCTTCCCCTGAAGTTGAGATGTAATCATCTCCCTGAATGAAACAAAATCTTCCTTTGTAGATAGCTTCCCCTTAACTTATGATCATGCCACCACACATAATAAGCTGCAAATTAATAAACCTGTAATCTTCTTCCCCTTTTTGTAATCATCTAATTGGGGTCTTCTGTTAGATATGCAACTTGATCATAACAGCTAAAATCCATATACCACAATACTATAATCCAGCCTTCCAATTACAAAAAATACCCTCAAATGAGCATTATATGAAAATGAATTTGAGCAAGTAGAAATATAAACTAGCTGTTAGTAATAGATCAACAGTAGTTATGAAACCACTTACCCTCATGTGGTTGCATGTAGATGTTAAAAAACATTTTAACAATAAGCTTCCCTGAAACCAATTATGTTTTCCACTATTGAATCTCAAACTCTGTAGGCTCTATGTAATGATCACTGATGAGGAAAATCGAGTATAACGAATTTGATGAAGAAGTAGAATATCCCAAACCTGTATCTTATGTCTTGCACTATCCACATGACGTCGAACTTATAAATAAATCTATGAAATATAAGTAGATCGCAACCTCTTGACAATGTCGGACCTTTCAAAGTGTTAGCAAAAGTTGGAAAGGTTGCCTACAGGCTGGAACTTCCTCAAGAGTTGAGCAGAGTTCACCATACTTTCCATGTGTCTAATCTGAAGAAATGTTATGCCGATGAACCATTAGTCATGCCGTTAGAAGGAATTCATGTTGACGATAAGCTCCAGTTTGTGGAAGAGCCCGTTGAAATCATGGAACGGGAAATCAAACGATTGAAGCGAAGCCGGATACCATTGGTTAAGGTTCGCTGGAACTCTAGGCGGGGCCCTGAGTTCACCTGGGAACGTGAAGATTCGTTCAAACAAAAATACCCACAACTCTTCACAAACCGGGCTTCGTCATCCACTACAAGGTCTTAAGCTTTGAGGACAAAGCTCTTTTAACGGGTGGAGACTGTAACATTTCTCATTTTTCATGTCATTGTACGACTCTATTAATGATCACTATTTATTTTAGTCCGTTACGCGTTACTTTTAATATTCACTTTAAGCTAAACCGCGTAGACTAGAAATAATCAATTAATGTAAACGGTCATAAAATAAATTGAGGTTTACATCCACCAAGTGATATATAATTACTAGGAAGATAATTATGTACTTTGCGTATTTTATTTTTATTGGTCACGTAAAAGGGTTACGTTTCGCGATAAAATACATTTGGACGCACCCCGGAAATACCTAGACTTACCTAGACTCAAGCTAATACCCACTTTTAACCCTTAAACACAAAAACTATCAAATCTCTTGTGTAAATAAGCCATGTGGCCGGTTACACACACAAATACAACTAGCAAATCCCCTAATGATCCTTAAAGGTACATGTACATCTCCTAAGTAATTAAGACATGTCCTAATTGTCTCCACTAAGCTATTACACAATGGATATTAACCATCTTGCTTCTCTTTTACCCCCTAGACCACGATTACATACATGCATACATGCAAATCTATAAGATTTTGCTAGCTAAGTAAATCTTGTACATCATGCAAGTCATTAAGAGTGGTACTTGAGTGGTTTAGCCTAAAACCATGAGTAATCAACTAGAACCCCTCAAAACCACCCTCTAAGGGCACGGTTTGGGTTTGTTTATGTAACTAGAGGATGTAACTAGCATATTGCCTATAAATACTCACTTAGCCTCACCATTTAACACTCTTACAACTCTCACTCACTCAAACAATAAACACATACACTCTTTTCCCCTATTATAATCGGTATACATTTTAACCGAACCCTACACGACTAAACGTTGCCCTAAGAATCCAAGGAAGTCTTTAAGATCGAGTATAAGGACCTAAGAGGGAAGCACAAGCTAAGGAGTTAGGTTTACAAGCTTTGAAGCTTGAGGATTAAACACGTTTGGGTGTATACGCGTCACACCACACCGCAAGCCACAACCAAGGAAAACTTAGGACCCTTGTAAGTATTTGTCTAAGCCTCGTACATCGTTATCTTTTCATTAAATGCTTAGCCAAGTTATATAAGTCGCGTCATTACCCATGTGTAACATATTCGCGTGCATGAACGTGCATGGGTTGGTCCATGCATGGTTCACGCACCTAAATTAATTAACAAGGTCTCGTGTGGTCGGTACGTGATCTAAAACATGGTTAATGCACGAAGTTAAGGCTTAACGCACATCTAGCTTATTAAAACAAGTCCACTTTGATCGTTTGTTTCGTTGTGGAAGAATACAAGACAACTTAAACATTGACGTGAACACAAACCCTTCTACATGAACGTATGTAAATATTATACGTAAACTATTGTTGTAAACACGACGTGGGGGTGTGGAAACATATATTCGACATTAATAAACGTTTGCATGTTATGGATCGCGATTAGAAAGGGGTAGACACGTTTACCATGCATGTCCCGAACAAGAACCTCAAGGTTCTTGTGAGTTTGACTTGTTTCCTTGCTCATCCTAGGGTTTTTGGTTGAATCTTTGGGACATGAACATGCATGGTTTCTCACCATGCATGTCACGTATATATATGTGTATGTATATGTGTTATATATGACTTGTTATCGAACTTGTGGTGGTAAAGGGATTTAAAAGATGAAACTTGGTTAACTAAGTATTAAACGTGTGCATATTAGTACACATCGACGCATAATCTTGTAAGAAAACTCGCTTGCTAAGGACCATAGGAAGTACGACTTGTAAGGACTGAGATTAGGGTTTTGATGATTTTTGTGGAAAAACTATGGTTGAATCCTAGCTCGCCACCATAAGTTGACGAGGCTAGAAAACCACATATGGACTCACGTCACATACTAGTAGACGTGGAGTAGTGTCTAGTCCTTATACGAACCTTGTATGAAGAAAACTAGGATGAACACGCATGACCAGGTCCTTGTTAAACTAACTTGAAAGTTTGGTGAGCTTAATGGGCTCGGCAATCAAATAGCGAGGCCCATTAAGGGCCCAACAGCCCACCAAGGGGTGTGTGGCTTAATTATAAGCTCAATAGGCTTAAATGAACTTATTGGAAGTAAACTTGAACTCTTAATCTAATTAAATAGTAAACGGGCCTAAACTTGGACTTCTAGTCAAATTTGTAAACATATAAGGCCCAACGGCCATAAAGGGCTTTTACGCTTTAAATAGCTTTAAACAGTTATTAAACTCTAATGGGACTTAATGAAAACTTGTTTGTGCTAATAGACCCAAATTAGATAAGACTAAACTTTTAAAAACGGTTAACGGGCTTTTTAATGGACTTTAAGGCCTAGTAAGCTCAAATAAGCTCATCCGAGCTTATTTGTAAATTGTGACAGCATATATGGCTTATTGGAGTCAAATGAAGTCTATTACCACTTGTTAGAACTTAAACGGGCTTAAAATGTGATTTTTACAAGTTTAGGGACTAAAAGAGACAATATGTAAACTTGGGGGTCAAAACTGTCATTTTCCGAAATTATAAAGTATAGGGACTGTTTTGAAAATTTCTATAGTTAAAAGGGCTGTTTTTAAATTATGAAAGTATAATTTGATAAACTTGAGGGACTAAAAGTGTCAAAGTGCAAACTAAAGGGGTATAAACTATCCGGTTAATAAATGAATATTTATTAACGATACCCATCCTTAGTCGTATACCTTCCCAAGAGCAAACGAGTAAAAACTAATTCTTTTAAGTAGAATTTATTACCACACAAGTGATAACAGTATATATGATGAGATAAATAAACTAGTATTGTTATGTAGTTTACTTATGCGTCGTTAGTCTAAAAGTAGTAAACTAAGACGTACCGTATTTACTTAGGTGTTTGACGGTGATTCATACTCGGATATAATTATCATTTTCAGAGGACTATTTACTGAGGTGAGTTCATAGCCCTATGTTTTACAATTATTTAAATGATTTACATCTTTGGGGTGAGAACATGTTTTGTTTTACAAATTGGACGCAAGTGTACATTTTATACAATGATTACGTGTTTACCTAAGTAGCGATAACCCACTGAGCCTTTATCATGAACTGTCAATCACTAGGTTGTGAGCGCGAATGTTATAAATAGATCTATTTGGGATTGACATCCCCGTTTGGGTGAGTAGCGCTCACTGTGCCGGGTTGCCGGACAACAAACGTATACCATGTCGGATTGGGATGTTGCGGGTTAGAACATCATTCACGGGCATTTATTGGCAATTTATTGCATTCATACATGTCGAGCTTCAGTGTCATGAGCTTAGGAAAACGTAATTACTTTTTATGATGTTTGCATTTGTTGCTTAATCATACACTTGGAAATCTTGCGGTCCTACTATTGATTTACATAAACCTATGAATTCACCAACTTTATGTTGACGTTTTAAGCATGTTTTCTCAGGTCAATAAGGCACGAGGTGCAGTGATACATTGGAAGTCAATAATTGAAGAGTCATATTAAAGATTTGGGGTCTTATTACATTTTGGGGACAATTGTTATAAACCGAAATCTTTATTTATACCGTTGAAAACAATTGAAAAGCCTACGGAGCTTAATGTAACAAAACATAGATTTTGTTAATCCAACTGTTTTGTTATCCTTGTTTTTTTTTTGTTCTTTCTCTTTTTTTTTTTTTTTTTTTTTTTTTTTCTTTTTTTTTCTTTTTTTTTTGTTTATTTTCTTTTTCAAACGACACGTTTAGTGGTCGTTCTCCATATCTTGTGCTATTGATCTATGAAGTAACGCTCTCGGATATACATTATATTCCGCTGCTACCCAGATTTGGGGTTGTTACATTATTTACCACTAGGTTGTTAACAGAGTGATGTCTTCTCCCAACCACCCTACTTCTGATATTGAGGATGCTTTTTCCTCCAACTTTCCTGACTATATCTCGGCTTCACCGGACTATGTCCCAGCTTCACCAGGAAAAACTTATTCTAGCTCTTCAAATAACTCATTTGGTTTAGTTCTAATAGCTTCACCAACTCTTTCACTTTTTCATGATGACCCCTATATGAAGGTCATGCATGCATACTATGCTAAAGAATCACCTATTCCACCGCCAACTATTGTGCCTCCATCTTCAATGCTATCTCCAATGTTTAATCCTCAAGAATTCTTTCTTCCTGAGGAATTATTGCCACTTAAGAAACGAGGTCATGACCGATCATCCTCCTCTACTTCTGCCCTACCTCAAGCATTTGAGATAGGATAAAGCTCTCGTAAGACAAGTCTGGAACGTCACGAGGAGCAAATTAAGGAAATTTTGAATCACCTAGATGAACTCTCTCTCGACCGCATTGAGCACATAGAAGACAAAATAGAAGGTCTTGGAAAAGGTCGGGTAATCATACAACAAGATTTTGACAATCTGGAAGCTGAACTCCAAAAGGCTCGTGCTCAAATTGCTAAACTCCAAAGAAAGCAATTGGGAAATAACAGCAAGATTTCTCTGGCTCGCTTCAGGATTGCTAATCTAGAACAAATCATCGAAGATATCCAGGTTCGTCACCAAGCAGATAAGGAAAGTCTTCTGAATGCAATCTATGAACACAAGAACAGCCAGGAAGGACCATCGGACTACTAGATTAGATACTAGTTATAGCTTTTGTTAGAACCTAGCCACGGGATGTGTGGTATAAATAACAACACTTGTTAAATTTTGACTATGTACAGTACAAAGGCAAGTTGTTCATGATATAATATAATGGTGATCCCGTTTTATATTCATCTTGTGTCCTATATTACATCTTCGTCTTCATCATTATGAATCTTACCGTGACCCCTAGAAAATAAACTAATAAGTTAGATGCTTGTTAGAATTCATATCAAATAAGTATCTATGATTTCAATATCACTATTGTTAAAAATGCTTAAAGTTCAAAAATAAGCATTGCATTTTAAGACTTGTGATATCATTCTTATTACGTGTTGTAATATGTGATAGAATGGCCTCCCAAAGGACGTAAACATCTGAAGAATCAGCCATGACTAGGCTGCCATCATGAAACTAGTTCGCTGATAAGTGTTTCCGCAGCTCTGAAGCACAAGCCGTTAAAATGGCAAATAATTGATAATACCACCAGACCAAAAGAAGCTCCTGTAGCAAGAAATTGTAGCTACAAAGAGTTTTGAGCTTGCCAACCTATCAACTTCAAAGGTACGGAAGGAGCTGTTGGACTTATCCGCTGGTTTGAGCGAACTGAATCAGTGTTTTCCCGTAGCAACTGTACCGAAGACTGCAAGGTAAAGTTTGCTACTGGTACTTTAACTGAAGAAGCTCTATCCTGGTGGAATTATTTTGCCCAACCTATTGGGATAGAAGAAGCTTACAAGATTACATGGGTTGAATTCAAGAAGCTTTTGATAAAGAAGTATTGTCCCCGAACTGAGGTCCAGAAGATGGAAGACGAATTTTACCATCTGACTGTGAAGGGGAATGATCTCAAGACATATGTGAGAAGATTCCAGGAATTGGCAACCTTGTGTCCCACTATGGTGCCAGATTCTGAGAAAATGATAGAAGTTTTCATCGGGGGATTGCCTTGAAGTATTGAAGGGAATGTTACCGCCTCTAAACCTCAAACTCTAGAGGAAGCCATTAACATAGCCCAGAGGCTAATGGATCAGGTAACAAAGATCCTCCCAGTGCAGTATGCAGTGATCACAATCGAATGTCTTGACGACAGATGAACCTTTCAACAACAACAACGATCGCTACGATTATAACAACAACTACCGTAACACCAACACCAACAACCGCTACAATAATCACCAACCACAACAGAACAGAAGACAGGAAACCTTCAGGGCTTATGCTGCCACCCCAACTGAAAACAATGGGTATACTAGAAACCGTCCCTTGTGTAAGAAATGCACTCTGCATCACATAGGACCTTGCACTGTCAAGTGTAATACTTGCAACAAGGTGGGCCAAATAGGTCCTTATAGTTATAACTTTAAGAAAATGACATTTTCAGCCCCTCTAGTTATAAATTTCAGAAAGTTACGATATATACCCCTTGCATGGAATACTTTTGCAAAACAAGTCCAAAATGCCATGCAAGCTTATTTTAGGATTCCAAATGATATTTGCAGGTTATAGCTTATTAGTATAAGCTAAAATAAGAAGTTTTAACGTAACAAAAGTTTAGAAAAAGGATCCGTTAGCTAGAAAATCAAAACGGGTCGTTTTTAGGGTTTTTATCAAAAACACATGGGTTTGAGGATTCAAAGCTTCAAACAAGAGTTCATACATGATCTTAAGAGTATTATGAACATTATTGTACAGAATATAAGCTTATGGAACAAGATCTTATGCTTACTTGAGCTAAAATGGGTCGAAATGGGGTTTTTAAGTTCGTACGCCTAGTAACGACTTCAAGGCTTTGTTTTTCTTGATTGTTGGCTTCTATTTTGAGCTTAGGGACTTTTCTTGATCTTCTATTGCTGCTATGGAAGGCTAGAATTCAATTTAAGGGTATGAGATGAGATGTGTGGGATGAAATGAAATATGGTGTATGTTTTGGTTTATATAGGGGTAAAAACACTTGGTGGCCAAGTTTTCTTAGCATCTAAGGGCTTGATAAGTGTCTAATCTAGCTGAGGTGAGTACTGAGTCTAGTATGATGAGTCTTATAAGCTAGAAACTAGATATGAAGTGTTGGAGGGGTGTTTGTGGCTATGGCAAGAAAAGGAGGACAAGGAGATGATGGAGGTGCTTGTAAGCTACTTGGTTGCTTGCTTGTGATGTCATAGAGTTGCTAGGGTGCTTGCTTGAGGTGCTTGGTTTCTAGCTAGGGTGTAAAAATGGGTCAAAATGGAAAGAAAATGGTGTCGGTTTGGTTTTCCTTTCGAGTTAGGGTTTAGGGTTTTAAAATGTAGATTAGGGTTAAGATTAAGGGTAGATTAAGGTTTAGGATTAGTTTTAGGACTGATATTAGGTCTTAGGATTAAGGTTTAGGGCTTAGTTTTGAGGTTTAGGGTTTAGTTTTTAGTTGAAAGTGAAATTAAGGTTTAGGGTTTTGTTTTATGATTTAGGGTTTTAAAACATTGATTAGGGTTAAGATTATGGATAGAATAGGGTTTAGGAGTCATGAATTAAGTACTTGTATCATGTATTAAAGTGGTGTAAAGTTTAAACATGGTTTAAGAGCTTAAATGACCTAATTAGTTTTTTAGGCATTATTGACTTATACATTGAGCTTAATTGAGTTGTACATTGACTTGGAGGGAAAATATGATTTAAATATGGTGCATTGTACACTTGTACATATGTTTGAAGGCTTACACATTCATGTTATATGTATACATTACATATAATTAGGGTTTTGATGTAAACGTTAACGTTTAATGCTTGTTTTGAAATAACGTTTTGAAAAGTACGTTAAATGGTTAATGTACTTAGTAAAAATGATATTAAGATATAGAATTGACATATTAGGATGTTTATATGATATAAACATAGATATAGATGGCATTGATAAAGGTTGCGTGAGCTCGTTTACTTTAGAGATGCAAGTTACGTTGCATAATGAGATAAAGCAAAAAAATTCCCTGTAAGAAGGTGATATATTTATAATTGATGGATATTACATTGCATATAATTTAATAGATGGATATTACAGTGCATCTAATTTAATAGATGGATATATACATTGATGAAAGTTGCGGGTTGTTATATAACAACAATAGGACCCAATCCATGGCAACACTTAATGAGTCAAATCTTTAGGGAACCGATTCAGGTAGTGGTCCCAGGTGCTAAGATACCATATTGGGGGTGTAGATGCTCAAACTAGGTTTGAGACTACATCTAAACAGTCCAATAATCTACCTCTCTCAAGAGGTTACACACTTGGAAGTGGGGAGGACAGTATGAAACTATTAGAATTGATGGAACTTTGTACAAAATTGTCAGATTTGGTGAGCAAAAAGAAAAGAGAGATGTTGTGAGTTGAAAAATAGAAAGAGAGATGTGTGAATACAAACAGAAAAGAGTGATTTTGTGAACAAAAAGAATTAAGAGATAAAGTAAGAACAAAAGCAGAAAGAGAGCTTGTGAGAATCAAGATTGGTGATGGAAATACTTTTTGGAACATAATTGAGGTTAAACCTGGTGTCTCAACAGTTAATATTGCTACGTATTACTTAGTATTACTGGACATTATTTAGTACTGTTAGTATAAAACTTAGTACCGTTGGGCATTACTTAGTACTGGTAGGCTAATATTAGTTACTGCTGTGTTATCGTTAATATTGTTTGGGGCATAACAGAATTTTCTTAATTAATTAATAGCCGTTGAGATATTTACGCCAACAACTTCGCTTATAGGGGTCTATAATTTAGATATTTCTTGATCTTTCTTTCTCATATAAGTTTTCTTCGAGAAAAAGATTCAATTTTATTAAGTCAGTCGAATCAAAACCCTAAGTGCTCTCTACATAATCTCAATTAACTTTGCCAAGCTTACACACTCTCATAAACTAACAAATCCCAGAACCATAATCAAACTTCTCTTCATCAAATGGTGAATTTGGATTTCTACGACAAGCACAACATGGTTGCCTACTTACAAAATTCAGAATGAAGTAAAGGATTTCATCAAATAATTGATTTTCTCTCTACAAGTCACATTAAGTATGCCCTCACTGAAAGTCCAACTATCTATGTCTCTCTCATAGAACAATTTTGGCAAACTGCTTCTGCAAGCACACCTGAGAATGAAGAGATGGAAATAACTGCTACTATTGATGGGAAAGTCAAGGTTGTTTCTGAGGCCTCTATTAGAAGACATCTCAAGCTAGAAGATTCTGATGGTATTAGCACTTTACCTAATGCTGAAATTTTTGAGCAACTTGCTCTTATGGGGTATGTGTCCAACTCTGACAGCTTAACTTTTCAAAAGGGACACTTTTCCCCTCAGTGGAAATTTTTAATTCATACCATCCTTCATTGCTTAAGTCCTAAGAAAACTGCTTGGAAATAGTTTAGTAGCAATATAGCAACTGCTATCATTTTCTTGGCCGCCAACAGAACCTTTAATTTTTCCAAATTGATTTTTGAGGCCATGGTGAAAAACTAGACAGTAAGACAAAGTTTTTGATGTATCCAGGATTTATACAAATCTTTTTGAACAAGCATAAGAGATTACTTCTACCCCACAAAAGAACTTACATTGCTCCTACCCTCACTCACAAACTGTTTAGCAATATGAGAAGAGCTTCCAAGGGATATATCGGGGTGAACACTCCATTGTTTCAAACAATGCTTGTTCAAGGTCAGAATGTACAGGGTAAAGGATTAATAATCCTAGTTGAGTCTCATCATACACCTACTAGTGCTCCATCCACCTCACAACTACCAACTTCATCACCATCTATGCAAACAAACCATGTTGCTCCAATGCCCCATGATTCACCTATCCCAAGAGTTTATTCACTTGGAAGTGATGAGGGTAGTTTGACACTAAATGAATTGACGGTTCTTTTATAACAACCCGTAATTTTAATCAATGTAATTATCCATCTATTAAATTAGATGCACTGTAATATCCATCTATTATATATATACCACCTTTTTACAGGGAAATTTTTGCTTTATCTCATTATGCAACGTAACTTGCATCTCTAAAGTAAACGAGCTCACGCAACCTCCACCAATGCCATCTATATCTATGTTTATATCATGTAAACATCCTAATATGTCAAGTCTATATCTTAATATCATTTTACCAAGTACATTATCCATTTAACGTACCATTTACAACGTTATTTCAAAACAAGCTTTATCCGTTAACGTTTATATCAAAACCCTAATTATATGTAATGTATACATATAAAATGAATGTGCAAGCCTTCAAGCATGTGTACAAGTGTACAATGCACAATATTTGAATTATATTTTCCCTCCAAGCTCAATGTACAAGTCAATGATGCAAGAAAACCAAACTAGGTCATTTTACCTCTAAATTCATTCTAGTTTCTTACCACCACTTTAACACAAGGTACAAGCACTTAATGCATGACTTCTAAACCCTAAAACTAAACCCTAAGTCATCTTAAAACCTTAATCTAAAACCCTAAACCCTAAATGAAACCCTAAAACCCTAATTTCATTTTAAAACCTAAAAACTAAACCTAAACCCTAATCCTAACATTAAATCTTAATCCTAAAACCTAATCCTAAAACTAAACCTTAATCCTAAACCCTAATCTATCCCTAATCCTAACCCTAAACTACGTTTTAAGGCCCTAGATCCTAAGCCAAACCAAAACCAACCCGTGACTCGCTTCTTCTCACCCCTTTTTATATACCAATAAATATAAACATATATAAATACATAACAAGGATCAAAATCTCGCGAAATCAATGAAACCGGAAGCAGTATAGAGTGTCCTGGGTCGTTATGTCCCAACGAGGCTTGAATGGAAAATCGAATGACTAGTTGATAATTGATGTTTGAATATGACAAGGATTTGTATATGATTGGGCACTAAACCTAATAGGCAAATGCACTCAAAGATAAGCAAGGAAAATAAGCTAGAACAAGCATAAAAGCTAGAAATAGTACAAACACTTAAAACTTTTAAACTAAGATACAAATAAGCTCAAATAAACTTAAGACAAAACAAAATAAGCTAGACTATCTCTAAATAATCAAATTCAGCAAGCAATTAAGCTAAGTAAATCAGGAGAAACTCAGCAGTACTAACAACAGTACTAACTACCAGTACTAACTTGGAGTTAGTACTGCTAGCTATAAGTTAGTACCGCCTGCTTTAAGTTAGTACTGTTAGTTCAATGAAGCAAGAAATAAGCAAATAAGCTAAAACAGATATTTAACTATCCCTAATAAGCATTCAGGCATAAGAATAAGCAACTGGAATAAACTAGAATGGCAAATAAGCTAAAAAGCTACAAACTGAACATCTATTAAAAAAGCTTTGAAAGGAAAATAAGCTTAATAAGCTTACTCTTAAAGACATAAGGAAAATGTTTAATCTACTCTGAAAAACTAAGGAAATTCTTAATAAAGCCGAAATAATAAGCTGATAAGCTAAAATGAACCACCAGTACTAACAGTTTTAACCACCAGTACTAACTTAGAGTTAATACTGCTAGCTTTAAAAGTTCCAAAAGTGAACTAACAGTACTAACTATGGGTTAGTACTGCTAGTTGAAAATACCCCTTAAAGTTTTCAAAAATCATTTTTCTTTTTATTTTAAGCTGATTGGATCCTAATTTGTTAAAAACAGATTATCAAAGAACACAATAAGACACTTATAATCAAGAATAAGCACTTAAATAAACTGAATTAGTCTAACAGTTTTAACTCATAACTAACAGTATTAACTAGGAAATGTGCATAAGTCACTTTTAAACTAACAACTAAGCACTATAAGCAGTTCTGCAGTAAATAAGAAAAAACAGAGAAAGAGAAACTTACACACCCTTGCTCAATAACAGGGTTAAACCGAGAATCTACAAGCGTATCTTGTATTAAAACAAGCTAGTGAGAGTCCATAAGCCCATCCAGTACTGGCTTATCATCCATGGAATAAGCTGTGGTGTATTTTTGAGAGTGATTTTTTTTTATTTTCTCTTAACTACTTAACTTTTTAAATTTACTTAATTAAAGCAGCTTATAAACAAGCTGTATTGAGAGCTTTTTGAACACAAAACAGCACAATTAAGAAACTTAATACTTGGAATCGTAAATTGACTTAAAACCTCCAATTTGCATTGAAACTTGAAAGTGTTACAAAGCTGAAAGTAAAGGCTGTAAATGACTTTAAGAACTGAAATAAGCTAACTAATATTGAAAATTAAGCTAAGATATTCTAAGATTAAAAACTAGTTTTTTTTCAAGGCTTACAAAAGGCTCTATTTATAGCCGAAGTCTTCTTCTCTTGGACTTGCAGCTTGTGTTTCTTTGTGAGGCAAAACCAAGAGTTGCTGTTGTTTGATGTGATTCTAAAACAAATCCCGCCTTCAATTCCTTTGTGGCTTCTTTTGAGTCAATCACAGCCATCAAATACTTGAAATGGAGAGGATTGCCAACAAATGGCCAATTATAAGTAAGGGGGGAAATAGTGGAGTGGTTGAAATGATTTATCTATGGTGTTGAGTGTTTTGCAGGGAGAAGGATCTTGGGAAGACATCCCTAAGTTATACCTGGGTTTTGTTGGGTGGGAAAAGATGGAGTTTGGGTATTTGGCACTTTTGGGGGCCCCCTCATCTCTTAGAACTTTGTGTCCAACATCGCCACTGGTTGCAATTTCGACCCTTGTCTTTGTAATACAACTTGAGGTTTGGCAATTTTAGTCTCTTAAGTTGTATTTTCTTTATTTGGCTGACTTTTGACTTTGACTGACTTTGGCTTTCCATCCCGTGCTTGGTTTGGTCATTTTTGGCTTCTTTTGGTAATACCGTTCCTGTACCAATACAAATCAAACATATCAAATACAAATGTATTTTTGGTACATTTTTTTTAGTCATATAAGTCCGTTTTTAATGGAAATTGATAGTGAATTTAAGCACATACCAAAACTCCCCCATACAAAGGTTATTGTTCGAGTCCTCACGCAATGTTATGAAGTAAACACTCTAAGATACTAAAATCTCGAACCCCCTACAACTAATGACCCTTGAAAAAGAAGCATGTTCTGTTAAGGGGAACAAAGAATCAATAGCTTCGACAAGTCCCGTTTTCACCAATTTTTTTTTATGTACACTAACTATCCCTACTATTTTGTTTTTTTCTTTATCTTTTCTTAAGCTAACATGTTTGACTCCTTTTAATTGAATCACTCAGGGATCATAGTAATGAAAAGCACCCGTAAATAATCCACGGATGTCCAAGATGGATAAATACATTGTCCTCGATTTTCACTAGCTCCACAACCAGCCAATAAACAAGATGCATTGTCAATATAAGTCCAAAATGGTTAAAGCCTCGTACTTATGACATGTGTAACTTTTAACTCCCAACATGGATATATGATTAAATGTGTGCACACATTTCAAACTCGAACCATAGGCGTCAACTTAGTTTCCATATTCTTAAATTCAAGATGAATCAAGACTCAAAGCAACAACTTATTAGGACCTTGTAACTTGATTTTAAAGAACGAAAATTTAACTGTAGAACTTTTTGCAACATCTTCATCATCATAATCATAAGTTCTTAAAGCTAGGAATGCGTTGCTTAGTTTGAACACCTACCTAGGCCTCGCTCCCTAGTAGGATATCACGACCAACGACCGGTGTTCTTAGTTTGAAAACCCACCCCGTTGCTAGCGTAGCGGGAAATCACATCAACACCTTCTTCCTAAAATGGCTAAGGATAGGTGTCTTAGTTTGAACCCTCACCTAGACCTCGCTTCCTGGTGAGATATCACAACACACCAAATCCCTAGAAGTAAAGATGTCTTAGTTTGAACCCCCACCTCGCTGTTTAGCAGAGCGGGATATCACGACACATCTTTTACTTGCTCCATATACTCAAATGTATGCTTCATTGGCATAATTTCAATATTCATGCATTTTTGCATTCATATTTCATTCATGCTTCTTTGGCATTTTAACTTTCAAATTACTAAGAACAGAAAAACTTCGCTTTAAAGAATCAAGTTACAAATTTGAAGCTTTTTCTAAAAACATCGATTGACTTAGTTGAATTGAAAAGAGCACGTATGATTAGGTGGATTAGAAGCTAATGGGAGAAAAAGCCACAAGTTACTCATATAAGTTTTTAGAAGAATCTTGCTCAGCACATAAACTTATATTTAACTCTATCACTTCTTGTCTCACCTATTAAAATTTGAAGCAATAGAAATTCGTGAAAGCTTAGCCTACAATTTAGGAACTAGCTAGGCACACACTGCCCGAATCGAGTCAAAATTTATTCTCAATTCAACCCATAAGGAAAGTAGAAAGCACGTGTGACAAAACACTTATTTTATTTTTGAAATTTTTTTTTTTTTTTTGGTATTTTTGCAAAAATTTGGTGGTAAAAACGGGATTACATGATAACAACGGCTGCAGGCAAAATCAAATCGAAGATCCCCCCCCATACTAGAACTAAACATCGTCCTCGATGTTTTGAAAGGGACACCTACGTAAATCTAAGGCCGTTTATTAAGTGTGCCAAAAGATAAAACGTTAGTCGATTAGATATGGGGGGATATGTATTCCCAAAATGAAGCTGAGGATGTGGAAACTTCTTGTGAATTAAACGGCAAATAAGGCACGAGAGTCTTCACAATCCGGGCAATCCTAGACAAATAACAACACAAACACAAACACTGTAATGTAAAGAGGCGAGCCTCTACACAACAAGAAAACACTTATCATTTTCACACAATACTACATAAGCATGGTTGCCTCCACAAGCGCTTTTCAAGGACCTATGCTTGACCCGTTACCTGAATTATTTGTTCATGGTTAAGTCCTGGAGATACTGGGACTGACCATTATGGTACGTCCCTCCAGAAGTAGTGCATTAAACGATGACCATTCACTTGACAATTGGCCTGGATTTTGGGATAACCGATAGTGCCATATTGTAAAACTGGTTACAGAGAATGGTCTAGCTCCAGCGGTCTTAGGCTTGCCTGAGAAAATCTTCAATCTAGAGTTAAAAGAGGAGGACTCATCACCCGACGTTAAAAACCATGGTTTTTGGATCTCTTTGAGTCATAGGATTCCTTTGTTTTTCCCTTGTAAATTAAAGAATTTCCCGTAGGCATTATCACGTAGTTCATTAAGTTCGTTGAGCTGAAATTTTTTATTTTTTTTACTTTCCTGTGATCACCCAGCGGTTCTAATTTCAACAAGTTTTGTATGCTTAATTGTGGCCCGTAAGGCTTTTTGCTCGACTCAATCCGGAAGTATGACATGCCTTCCTAACACTAAATTGTATTGAGAGTACACACCCGATGGGTGTTTGTAACCGTGCGGAAAGCCCAAAGTGCGTCATCTAATTAATTCCGACCAAGAGGCACGATTTTCGCCCCACGTCCTATCAAGAATTCTTTTGTCAAACCACGATTGGATACCCTCAACTTGTCCTACTTGTTTGTGGAATGATAAGCAGTTGAGAGACGATGAGTTACCCATATCTAAGCATGACCTTTGCAAATTGTCATTGCAAAATGTGTTCCACAACACTTATGAAGCACGATGGGGCACGAATCTGGCGAAGAGGAGATTTAAGACATTTGTAGACAACGTCGGGCGTCATTGGTGGGAGCCACATTTCTTCAACACATTTTGATAAATAATCAACGGCCACGATATATATTGATCCTCTTTGAATACGGACTTTGCCCCATAAAAACAATGCCCCACATGTGCAAAAATTTATCGCAAACTGGATAAAGTTTTTAGGCCTCTCATCACGTTGCAAAAATTGCCTTGACGTTGACAAATGTGCACATCGGGTGACAAAGTCGTGGGCACCCTTGTATGATCGTTGGGCCAATATAAACCTTAATCGAATATCTTTTTAGGCAGTTGAAATTAGCACCGTAGTGTCCCCCAATGGGTCCACTGTGGCAAGCTTTGAGAATGTCAAAAGCTTCTGCCTGAAACCAACGCCTAATAACTTTTGGTCATCACAGATCTTTAATAGAAAAAGGGTCGTCCCAAAATTAGTGTTTACGTCTTGAAAAACTTTCTTTCTGCTGTAGTAATGACATCCTTAATCACTAAATGTCCCCGCATGGTAATTTCAAATCGGCAAACCATGGGGCATAATCATTCAACAACGAAAAGTAACCATCCAATGTCTCGAGAGGAAATGTTTCCGTAATTTCCTTTTTCTCGAGTTCACTTTGATGGGGATTTTCAAGTCTGGAAAGGTGGTCTGCGGCGAGATTTTCTGCTCCTTTTTATCACGGATAACGACATCAAATTCTTGGAGCAGCAAAATCCACCGGAGCAATCTTGCTTAGCAAGCAGGTACTTGAGAGCCGAGTGGTCCGTATACACTATGCTTTTGGACAAGACAAGATATGGCCGGAATTTCTCGAAAGCATACACTACGGCAAGTAATTCTTTTTCCGTTGTAGTGTAATGTGCTTGAGCTTGGACATAGTGTTTTGCTTGCATAGTGTTATCTGATTGGAAGTGCTTGCGTCTTTTACGGCCTAGGACTGCCCCAACAGCAAAATCACTTGCATCACACATGATTTCCGAAAGGCAAGTCCCAATCGGGAGCAACTAAGAATGGAGCCTGGGTTAACTTCAACTTAAGGGTTTTTCAAATGCTTTCAATGACATTCTATCGAGAAGATAAACGGATTTCTTGGTTCAAGGATGTGGGTCATAGGCCGGCGATTTAGAAAAATCCTAAATAAATCGTCGTAAATCTTGTGTGACCGAGAAAACTGCGAATACCCTTCACGTAAGTGGGATAGGCATTTCAATGACATCAACTTTGATTATACCTCAGTCCCAGACTTATAAATCTTATGAGCCAAGGACTATTCCTTCCTTGACCATAAAGTGGCATTTTTCCCAATTTAGCACAAGATTGGTGTCTTCACACCTTTGGAGCATTTTGTCTAAATGGGAAAGGCAAGAGGAGAAAGAATCCCCGAAAACTGAGAAATCATCCATGAAGACTTCCATGGTTTTCTCAATCATATCGTGAAAGGATGCAACCAACTCCGTTGGAACGTGCCCGGTGCATTGCAAAACCAAAAGCATGCGACAATAGGCCAAATGTCCTAAGGGCATGTGAAGACGTCCATATCTCTTGATCAAGTGGTCAATTAGATCTGAAAGTAGCTTGAGAATACGTTCAAAAAGCAATATACTACATTATCGGCTAATCTTTCAAGCATTTGGATCCATGAATAGTAAAGGGAAATGTCCCTTTACGAGTTCATCATTGAGTTTTTCCGGTAATCGATGGCATACTCGCCATCCCGTAAGCCAACCTAGTGGGTATTAATTCATTTTCTTCATTTTTCACCACGGTTATGCCTCCCTTCTTAGGGACACAATGAACCGGGCTTACCCAGGGGCTGTCAGAGATAGGGTAAATTAACCCGGCTTAAAAGTTTGATAACTCTTGCATTTAACTAACCTCATGGAGTTTTTGGGTTAACTCTTCTCTGATGTTGAACAACGGTGTTTTGGCAATTTCCTCCATCAAAATCTATGGTGCAAAACGTGAAAGAACTATCCCCTTAATATCAGAAATCTTCAGCTATGGCATTTTTGTGTGTGACTTTAAAAAAAAAAAATTAAAAAAAAAACCCCTTGTTTTTGGGATAGGCGTTTTTATCCTCATCTTTTAATTTTTAGCGAATTATGACGGGTAATTTGTCATTACCCTCCAAAAATGCATACTCAAGATGGGATGGTAAGTCTTTGAGTTCAGGTCGAGAGAGGATCCTTCCAGATGAAGATTTAACCTTTTCAGGCACATTAATTTCACAAACTGGTGACGGAGGGAGATTTGGGTCACTATTGATCACACTTAACAATTCCTCAAGGTAAACAGTATCTCCCTCAGAATCATAGATGCCGTCAACACCTGGTGGTATTGAATCATCGTGTTCAAGAAATGCATCGATCTCTTCCATTAGAAAATCACTTCCTCCGAAGGGAGTGAAAGATGGAGAGCGAGAATCGATCATAAGATCCGAAGTAGAAGTGGGATTGCCACTTTTAGAAATTTCAAGTACTTCTTGAACATATTCTTCACAAGCAATGTCAATAACATCGACTCGGTTAACCGTTTCAATGATATTGTAGGAGAAAGTCTTAGTATCACCAACTTTGAAGGTCAGGGGGGATTGGTCATCGTGCCTAGGGTCATTTGTTCACCGAGAACATCGACAAGGCACATCCGTCCTCAAGATAGTTTATCCTAAGATTAGGGGAACCGAGGTCGCAACGTAACCAACGCCCACAAAATCGGCAGGAAAGAAAGAACGTTCCAACACTTTCCTAAACATCCTCGGCGAAGCGTAGTAGTAGAAATTGTATCGGTCGACAAGCAGCAAGAATCATTCGGTTTTTGGTCAAAGCTGGAGACTTAGTTTCTTTCCAAATGAGAGAGGCCTTAGGTTGATGCATGCATCGAGATCGTCCAAGGCCAAGCAATCATTTATCTTCGAAAAATCACAGTATAAGAAATCTGCCGGGGTCTCCAATTTTCTCAGGTGAAAGTTTTTTAGGATAACCGCCGAGCAATTCTTGTTACAGTATCTTGTCAACTCGATTCATCTAAATCCTTGTCATGAGGAGTCTTTCTAAAGCATTTGGTGCAAATTTGGGCATGTGTAGATAGCATCCGCGAAACTTAGCTCGAATGGAGATTCCAAAAAATCTCCATAAATTTGAAGCTAGAAGATGTCTTTTTCCACGGAGCATTTCTTGTTGGCCCTTGAAGATAAGGCACGGTTGGTTTAGACTATGAAGCAACAACGGTGCTCACCAATTTGTCATTAGTTTATGGACTACTGGAGTTAGGATTATTTCGGTGCTTGGTTGCACCGTATCCCTTTGTCACATCGGGTTCATTTTCCTTCTCTTTAGGAGTATAAGAATTTTGATGTCCACTATATAGGAAACACCGCTTCGTGTAGTGATTGCCCTTTTCATCATCACCGTTTTGGGTAGCAAATGGTGTTGCTTCGAAGTGGAACCCGAACCCGAAGTAGAAGCGGTATTACTATTTACTAATTTGGTATCAGTCCTTTATAAATTATTTATTGCCATATGATTTTGGCATAAGTTTTGCATAACCGCGTCCTTAGCTTTGACGTAGTTTATCAAAATCGGAGCTTAGACACACCCGGTGCTGTTGTAAGCTGGAGCTTGGGTAAGCTGGAGCTTGATAAGTCAGGGGTGAATTGATTGGGGGTTGGTAAACTTGTCTCTTGATTGAAATTATAACCACCGATTTTTGATAAAATAGTTTCCCCCGATTTTGGTTTGAAATTGATCCCCCGATTTGGTTTAAAATGATCCCCCGATTTTGGTTATTTGATTGTTATGCATATGGAGGAAAACCGGGAGGTCGAATTTGGTTACAACCATCTGAGGTCGTTAACTGGCAATCCCCTCTGGTTGTATTTAAACTGCGGCTGCTTGGATGCACGTATATCTTGGATATTGTCACTATAGAATTATCCCATCGGTGCTAGACAATTTAGGTAAGAAAGACCACACCCCAACCAAGTTAACACAACTTTGCCTCGACTGCTTTTACAGGAGCGGGAGCTGGAGTTTGATTCTTATCGAGAATCAATGGCTCTAAAACCATATCCTTCAGCTCAGCGAATGATTGTGATAAAACTGCTGGGGTGGAAGAGCACGTACTCACTTATTGGAAACAATGGCCTTGCATCGTGATTGACGAACTTTTGGACTTGCCTCTATGATTTTTAGGCAATCTCGAGGCATTTAAAAATAATCCAGAAAGTTTACCACCCGGCAGCGAGTGTCAATGAATCTAGATCATTCGAATTTAGGGAATTATAAAATGTATCGAGGTTGATCAATTCCTGAAAACCAAGATGCGGGCAATCCCCTAAGAAAGATATTGAATCCGGTCCCCATTCCTCGTAAACGTTCGAGCCAATTTTAGTTGAAAATCATGGATTTCATTTTCGAAGATTTGTTTGTTTTAGAGGGAGGGAAGAATTTATATGAATTTCGAAACAAGATCATCCCATGTAAGAAATGATTGAGGGGCTCTTTTTCTAGCCAAAATCCGGGCTTCTCCCTCGAGAGAAAATGGAAAATCATAAGCTTAACCGTCGTACTCGGGACGTTCGGGGAACTTCATCGTAGTAAGTGATCTTGGTGAAAACTCGATGTGAGCGATTGGGTCATTTATCATGTCCAAAAAATTGCTTGTTTTGAACAAGATTAAGTAGACCATGCTTGATCTCGAAATTGTTTGCGTTGATCTCGGGAACAACGATTGCATCCTCGTAACCCTCGGTGGGTGCCTCGAGCAATTGAGCCATAGTACGATTATCGTCCATCGTAACTATGGGAGGATTGAAAATTTCTTGATTGTTATTTGGTTTCTCAAGATTTGGTGGTTCAACAGAATTTTGTCGGACTTGTTGTTGTCGACGTTTACGGGCTTGAGAACGAGTGCGCATGCACAAAATAGAAATATAAAAGAAAATTTACACTAAAATTTTTAGTTTTTTTTTTTAGATTTATTCACAATTGATTTTAACGGACAATGAGATAAGACAACTTCAACCAAATAATCTACTTACTTCACGGTAGCTCTCAAAAAGATAAACGCACAGGTGAGCGGAGGAGTAGGAATAGCGCGAAGCTTATTTCTCCTTTCGGGTCGTAGTTCCTTGGAACAACCCTCCTTATACCCACTTTATAGTTTGTTTAACTTTTCAAGGTGAGCCGTATGTCGTAAGAGACACAAATGGCAAAAGTTTTTTTTAAAATCTTTTGTTTTGAGTTTGGCACCAACAAGTTCTCACCGGAAGTTTATTATGAAAATACCCCAATTAGAGAATATTATATTATTGTATTTTTTCTTTTGTTTTTAGTATGATAATTATACTAATATAAGAAACTGAAATAAATATTTTATACATTTTTTATGTTTTTAAAAAGAATATATTCAACAGATTTAAAACACAAATTCTAATCACTTATCGATAATCTTTTTCACTTCTACCCGGCAGCGGCGCCAAAATTTTACTCGCTCTTCTCATCCTTTTAATACCATAAATATAAACATATATAATACATAACAAGTAATCAAAATCTCGCGAAATCAATGAAACCGGAAGCAGTATAGAGTGTCCCGGGTCGTTATTTCCCAACGAGGCTTGAATGGAAAATCGAATGACGAGTTGATAATTAAAAAACTAAAACTGATGAACACTTGAAAATACTTTTGAAAAGGAAAATAAGCTTAAATAAGCTTATTCCTAAAGACAGTAAAGGAAAATGGTTTAATATATTCTAAAAAGCTAATCTAATCTTAAATAAGCTGATAAGCTAAAATGAACAAACAGTACTAACAGTTTTAACTGACAGTACTAACTTAAGTTAGTACTGCTAGTGTAAGTTAATACTGTTAGTGTAAGTTAGTACTGTTACCTTTGAAATCCAGGAAAATGAACTAGCAGTACTAACCATAAGTTAATACTGGTAGCTTTAAGTTAGTGCTGTTTTCAAAAGTAAACTAACAGTATTAACTCAAAATTAACAGTTTTATCAAATAAACTAACAGTACTAAGCAAAATAAGCACTAAACATACAGATAAAGCACAAATAAGCAGTTCTACAATCAATAAGAAAAAGAGAGAGAGACTTACACCACCCTTGCTCAAAACAGGGTCAAACAATGAATCTACAAGCTCTAGCTTGTATAAAACAAGCTAGTGAGAGTCCATAAGCCCATCCAGAACTGGCTTATCATCCATAACATAAGCTGTGGTATATTTGAGAGTGATACTTATGATTTTCTCTTAACTACTTAACTTTTTATTTTCACTTAATGAAAACAGCCTATGAGTAAGCTGTGATGAGAACTTTTTGAACACAAAACAATATGATTAAGAAACTTAACACTGGTATTGTAATATTGACTTTAAAAACTTCAAACTTGCATTAATCTTGAAAGTGTTACAAAGATGAAAGTAAAAGCTGTAAATGACTTGAAACAAACTGAAAATAAGCTAAATTATTTTTAAGATTAAAAGCTAAAAACTAACATGCCTCAAAGGCTTACAAAAGGGCTCTATTTATAGCCGAAGTCTTTATCTCTTGGACTTGCAGCTTGTGCTTCTTTGGAGAGAGCAAAAAGAGTGTGCTAGTTGTGTGAGGTAATTGTGAAACGAATCCCAGCCTTTGATTTCTATTGAGCTTCTTTGGAGACAATCTTAGCCATCGAAATTGTTTTTGGGAATGGTGAGGGATTGCCAACATGTCATTTATACAACTGGGATGGGTTAGTAGGGTGGATGAAATGATTTTGGCTATGGAGAAAAGTGGTTTTGCAGGGTAGAAGGTATGGGACGACATACCAGTTGTAACTGGGTTTTTAGGGGCGGGAAAGAAGACTTTTTGGGGAGTAGGCAGAAATGGTCCCCTTAAGTTATATAACTTAAATGCAATCTCTACCTTCTTTGCAATTTTAACCCTTGTCTTTCTCTTTTGCAATACAACTTGAGGTTTTGGCAGTTTTGGCCCCTCAAGTTGTATTTTCTTGCTTTGCTGACTTTTGACTTTGCCCTTTTCAAGCTAAGATATATTGAAAATTAAGCTAAGATATTCTAAGATTAAAAACTAACTAGTTGCCTCCAAGGCTTACAAAAGGCTCTATTTATAGCCGAAGTCTTCTTCTCTTGGACTTGCAGCTTGTGTTTCTTTTGTGAGAGCAAAAACCAAGTGTGCTTGTTGTGTGAGGTGATTCTAAAACAAATCCCAGCCTTCAATTTCTTTTGTGCTTCTTTTGAGTCAATCACAGCCATCAAAATTACTTGGAAATGGTGAGGGATTGCCAACATGGCAATTATAAGTAAGGGGGGAAATAGTGGAGTGGTTGAAATGATTTATCTATGGTGTTGAGTGTTTTGCAGGGAGAAGGTATGGGAAGACATCCCTAAGTTATACCTGGGTTTTGTTGGGTGGGAAAAGATGGAGTTTGGGTAGGTTGGCAGCTTTGGCCCCTCATCTCTTATAACTTTGTTGCAAACTTCGCCCGGTTTGCAATTTCGACCCTTGTCTTTGTAATACAACTTGAGGTTTGGCAATTTTAGTCTCTTAAGTTGTATTTTCTTTATTTGGCTGACTTTTGACTTTGACTGACTTTGGCTTTCCATCCCGTGCTTGGTTTGGTCGTTTTTGGCTTTCTTTTTGAATATCCGTTTCCTGCACAATACAAATGCAAACATACAAATACAATGTATTTTTGGTACATTTTTAGTCATTTAAGTCCGTTTTTAATGGAAAATGGTATGTGTAATTAAGCACATACCAAAATCCCCCATACTAAGGTATTGCCGTGTCCTCACGCAATGTTATGAAGTAAACACTCAAGAAAACTAAAAATCTCGAACCCCCTCGACTAATTACCTTGAAAAGTAGCAAAGTGTTCGTCAAGGGGAACAAAGAATCAATAGCTTCGACAAGTCCCGTTTTCACCAATTTTTTATATACACTAACTATCCCTACTATTTTTGTATTTTTTCTTTATCTTTTCTTAACTAACATGTTTGACTTCCTTTATTGTATCAACACTGGGATCATAGAATGAGAAGCACCCGTAGAATAATCCACGGATGTCCGGATGGATAAATTCATCGTCCCCGATTTTTCACTAGCTCCAAACCAAGCAATTAAATAAGATCATTTGTCAATATAAGTCTAAACAAACGCAAGGTGGATCAATTGAGTCACTAAACTCAAAATAGAAAGCCTAGAATCAATGATAAAGGAACCCTTGAAGTCGTTACTAGGGCGTATGAACCCGAAAACCTCATTTTGACCATTTTTTTAGTCAAGTTTTAAGATCAATATCTTGTTCTAGATAGTTATATTGTATTATAATAATCATAATACTCTTAAGATCTTATATGAACTCTTGTTAAAGCCTTGTTTCCCTATACCCATGCGGTTTTTATTAATACCCTATAATGACCGTTTTGATTTTCTAGCAACGAATTCTTTTCTAAACTTTTGTTATGTTAGAACAATCTTATTTAGCTTATTCTATTAAGCTATAACTGTATATATCATTTGGAACTCAATAATTAATGCTTGCATAGCTTTTTGGACTTGATTTGTAATTATTTCCATTCAAGGGGTTTTTATTCGTTACTTTCTTTGATATTTTAGAACTAGAGAGGCTGAAAATCATTTTTATAAAGTTATAACTATAAGGACCTATCTTGCCAGGTTTTAAAGTTAAAGGTTTAAATAATAACACCTTAGAATACCTTAAGTATGTTGTATAAAGGGTTGTATAATCTTACAAAATCAAACTATGGATTATGTTTGGCAAGGCTTTTGAGCCGTGAGCTATAAGGTGAAGAGGAAGAGAGTTTTTGTGATTTATTGCTAAGTGTTTAAGAAAGGAAGAGTGCATGCATGCTATATATAGTCAAAATATCTTACTAACCCAACCATGGTTACTTTCTAACCCTAGTTTAGTTTAACAAGTCAAGTTGATAAAGGTGTAAGAGTACTTTCCTTTAATATCTAGATATTATGCAAAGTGATGAATACTTGGTCTCATCCTTATAAATTCGGCATAATATGTATATATATGATGTTATATTTATTATTTTGAGTATTGGGTATAATCGTGGGTATTCGTTTAGGCGTAGTTAGGTTTTAGAACTTCCGGGTATGCCTAAACGTATTTTATTATGAAACGTAAGCATTTTACGTAGCCGATAAAAATAAGATGAACAAAGTCATTAATTATCCTCATAATAATCATATAACACTTGCTTGATGTAAACATTTAATCGTTTAATGCCCGTTTACATTGTATGATCATTTTCAGTTTACGCGATTTAACTTAACGTTTACGGTTTAAGAGTAAACGCGTAAAACCCTAAAAATAAATTATGAATTACATAATGTCATACAATGACCTAAAACACGAGGTGTTATATAAGTCCTTACTTTTTCCATTAAGACCCCACTATCATGAACCGTTAATTATTTTTGGAGTAAGCGTGAATGCTGTGAATAGATCTATTTGGGACTGAGCTTCCCCGTTGGTGTACCTATACTCCCTAGTAACCAAACGCACTTCATTTGAAACATTATGCGTGTATTTAGCAAAGGTACCCGTTGGTGAAATTTATTATGATTATTGATTATCTCAAGGTCTCGATGCATGAGCTTTGGCCAATAATATTGTTTTCTATAATAATTATACTCGTTGCAATTATTACACTTATGGGTCTATAATAACGTAACCCACTATTGAACTTGTATTCAAATTGTTTACCATAAACCTATGAATATTACTCAACCATTGTGTTGACTTTTTTAGCATGTTTATCTCAGGTATTTGAGCAACTTATGGCATGGAGTGGCACGGACTTGAAGATGGCTAAACTGTTATCATTCAAACTTTATGTTTTCATGTAGATTTTGGGACCTCTGTTTGTAAAAACTCTGATGAAATAATGAATGATAACTTATCTTTTAAAAACGTCTCTTTTGAGTCGTTTTCTATGATTATGACTGTTGTACTATGAAATAATACCCCAGATTAGCTTCCGCTGCTATATGTCAAAAATGGGGGTGTTATAGATTGGTATCAAGAGCCAAGGTTATAGAGAACAAGGTTGAAACCTTAACTATAACTACTTTTCTTTTTCCATCCAAGAAAGTCCTCCGTGCCACTACATCTTCCGGAATAGTATGTAAAGTACATAACTATTATACTATTATATAAATAACTTATGTTATTTACCACTGGGTTGTTAACAGAGTGATGTCTTCTCCCAACCACCCTACTTCCGATATTGAGGATGCTTTTTCCTCTAACTTTCCGGACTATATCCCGGCTTCCCCGGACTATGTCCCAGCTTCACCAGGAAAAACTTATTCTAGCTCTTCAAATAACTCATTTGGTTTAGTTCCAATAGCTTCACCAACTCTTTCACTTTTTCATGATGACCCCTATATGAAGGTCATGCATGCATACTATGCTAAAGAATCACCTATTCTACCACCAACTATTATGCCTCCATCTTCAATGCTATCTCCAATGTTTAATCCTCAAGAATTCTTTCTTCCTGGGGAATTATTGCCACTTAAGAAATGAGGTCGTGACCGATCATCCTCCTCTACTTCTGCCCTACCTCAAGCATTTGAGATAAGAGAAAGCTCTCGTAAGACAAGTCTGGAACGTCATGAGGAGCAAATTGAGGAAATTTTAAATCATCTAGATGAACTCTCTCTCAACCGCATTGAGCACATAGAAGACAAAATAGCAGGTCTTGGAAATGGCCGGGTGATCATACAACAAGATTTTGACAATCTAGAAGCTAAACTTCGAGAGTCTTATACTCAAATTGCTAAACTTCAAAGAAAGCAAATGGGAAATAACAGCAAGATTGTTCTGGCTCATTTCAGGATTGCTAATCTAGAACAAATCATCGAAGATATTCAGGCTCGTCACCAAGCAGACAAGGAAAGTCTTTTGAATGCAATCTATGAACTCAAGAACAGCCAGGAAGGACCATCGGACTACTAGATTAGATACTAGTTATAGCTTTTGATAGGACCTAGCCATAGGATGTGTGGTATAAATAACAACACTTGTCAAATTTTGACTATGTACAGTACAAAGTCAAGTCGTTCATGATATAATATAATGGTGATCCCGTTTCATATTCATCCTGTGTCCTATATTTCATCTCCGTCTTTATCATTATGAATCATACCGTGACTTCTAAATAAACCATAGATACTTATTTGATATGAATTATCTATGATATCACTATTGTGACAATGTTTATTTTTGAACCTTACTCATTTTAAGAATTGTGATATCATTTTTATTACGTGTTGTCTTATGTTGATAGAATGCCTCCCAAAAGGACGTCAACATCTAAAGCACCAGCCATGACTCAAGCTGCCATCAAGAAACTAGTTGCTGATAGTGTTACCGCAGCTCTAGAGCACAAGCTGCAACAATGGCAATTGCTGACAATACCAATAGGAACACCGGAGAAAGAGAAGCTCCTGTAGCAAGACAGTGTAGCTACAAAGAGTTCATGAGCTGCCAACCTATCCACTGGTTTGAGCGAACTGAATCAGTGTTTTCCCGTAGCAACTGTACTGAAGACTGCAAGGTGAAATTTGCTACTGGTACTTTAACTGAAGAAGCTCTATCCTGGTGGAATTCTTTTTCCCAACCTATTGGGATAGAAGAAGCTTACAAGATTACCTGGGTTGAATTCAAGAAGCTTTTGATAAAGAAGTACTGTCCCCGAACTGAATTCCCGAAGATGGAAGACGAATTTTACCATCTGACTGTGAAGGGGAATGATCTCAAGACATATGTGAGAAGATTCCAGGAATTGGCAACCTTGTGTCCTACTATGGTGCCAGATTCTAAGAAAATGATGGAAGTTTTCATCGGTGGATTGCCTCGAAGTATTGAAGGGAATGTTACCGCCTCTAAACCTCAAACTCTAGAGGAAGCCATTAACATAGCCCAAAGGCTAATGGATCAGGTAACAAAGCACACTCTGGTGCAAGTATCAAGTGATCACAAACGAAAGTTTGACGACAGAAGAACTTTCAACAACAACAACTACCGTAACACCAACACCAACAACCGCTACAATAATCACCAACCACAACAGAACAGAAGACAGGAAACCTTCAGGTCTTATGCTGTCACTCCAACTGAAAACAATGGGTATATTAGAAACCGTCCCTTGTGTAAGAAATGCACTCTGCATCACACAGGACCTTGCACTGTTAAGTGTAATACTTGTAACAAGGTGGGCCATCTGACCAAGAACTACAGAAACAAAGGGCCAGCCACTGGAAGTAATCTGCTACCAGTGACAGTTACTTGTCATGCCTGTGGAGAGAAAGGGCATTATGCAAATCAGTGCCGAAAGACCACCAACAACAATGCCCAGGGAAGAGCCTACATGTTGAAGGATAGGAATGCTCACCAAGACCCGAACGTAGTCACGGGTATTTTCCTTCTAAACCAACATCTAGCTAGAGTATTATTTGATTCTGGAGCCGATAAAAGCTTCGTATTCATATCTCTTGCCTTTATGCTAAATATTCCACCTATTACAATAGATACCTTTTACAATATCGAAATGGCTGACGGAAACTTAGTAAGCACAAACACCGTTATTCAGGGTGCAACTCTGACTTTGTTAAACCAACCTTTCGAAATTGATCTTATGCCAATCAAACTCGGTAGTTTCGACGTCGTCATTGGTATGGATTGGCTATCCAAGTATCATGCTAGAATTATTTATGACGAGAAAGTCATTCACATCCCAATCAACGGTGAAACTTTGATCATCCAAGGTGACCAAAGTAAAACCCGACTAAGTCTCATATCCTGTATAAAAATCGAAAGATATATATACCGAGGTTGTCAAGTTTCCGTAGCCCAAGTAATGGAAAAGAAGTCAGACGAAAAAAGACTAGAAGATATCCCAGTAGTCAGAGAATTCCCAGAAGTTTTTCCTGAAGATCTACCTGGCCTTCCTCCCGTTCGCCAAGTAGAATTCCAAATCGATCTAATTCCAGGAGCGGCACCTGTAGCCCGAGCACCTTATAGATTAGCTCCTTCAGAAATGCAAGAACTATCTAACCAACTTCAAGAGTTAGCAGACCAAGGTTTTATCCGACCAAGTACTTTGCCTTGGGGAGCTCCTGTCTTATTTGTCAAAAAGAAAGACGGATCTTTCAGAATGTGTATCGATTACCGAGAGTTGAATAAACTTACCATAAAGAATCGTTACCCATTACCCAGGATTGATGACTTATTTGACCAACTTTAAGGTTCGAGTGTCTACTCGAAGATTGACTTAAGATCAGGCTATCATCAACTGAGAGCCAGGGATGAAGATATTCCTAAGACTGCTTTCAGAACAAGATACGGACACTATGAATTTCAAGTGATGCCATTTGGTTTAACTAACGCGCCTGCTGTATTTATGGATCTCATGAATCGTGTGTGTAAACCATACTTGGATAAATTTGTGATAGTGTCCATCGATGATATTCTCATCTACTCTCGTAACAAAGAAGAACACGCAAATCATCTGAGAATAATCCTAGAATTACTTAAGAAAGAGAAGTTATATGCCAAGTTCTCCAAGTGTGATTTCTGGATTCATATCGTGCAATTTCTTAGACACATAATTGATAGTCAAGGACTTCATGTTGACCCCGCCAAGATTGAAGCAGTTAAGAATTAGACATCTCCAACTACACCTACAGAAATACGTCAATTCTTAGGACTTGCCGACTATTATCGGAGATTTATTAAAGATTTCTCGAAGATTGCAAAGTCTTTGACTGAATTAACCCAGAAAAACAAGAAGTATATCTGGGGAAAAGACCAAGAGTCGGCTTTTAAACTGCTTAAACAGAAGCTATGTGAAGCTCCAATCTTAGCATTACCAGAAAGAAATGACGATTTTCTTGTTTACTGTGATGCATCCCATCAAGGTCTGGGAGCGGTGTTAATGCAAAGAGAGAAGGTTATTGCATATGCATCCCGACAACTTAAGCCTAATGAAGAAAATTATACCACTCATGATCTTGAATTAGGAGCAGTATGTTCGCTCTTAAAATTTGGAGACACTATCTGTATGGCACCAAATGTACTGTGTTCACTGATCATAAAAGTCTTCAGCATATCCTTGATCAAAAAGAGTTGAACATGAGACAACGCCGTTAGCTAGAATTGCTTGCAGATTACGATTGTGAAATTCGCTACCATCCTAGAAAGGCAAATGTCATAGCAGATGCCTTAAGCTGGAAGGAACGAATCAAACCACTCCGAGTTAGATCATTAGTTATAACCATTCATCCAAAATTACCATCATAAATTCTCAAAGCTCAAACTGAAGCACTCAAAGAAGAAAACATCAAGGCTAAAAACTTACAAGGAATGGACAAATCATTTGAAATACGTCCTGATAGAACCCGATGTATCAAGAATCGAAGTTGGTTACCACTCTTTGGTAATCTGAGAGACTTGATCATGCATGAGTCCCATAAATCGAAGTATTCCATTCACCCAGGTTCTGACAAAATGTATCAGGATCTAAAGAAACTCTATTGGTGGCCTAACATGAAGGCAATCATTGCTGAGTATGTTGGCAAATGTTTAACATGCTCTAGAGTTAAAGCAGAATGTCAGAAGCCATCCGGCTTACTGGTACAACCAGAGATTCCTATGTGGAAGTGGGAGAGAATAACAATGGATTTCATCACAAAACTACCTAAAACCTCAAACAGACATGACACAATCTGGGTCATTGTCGATCGTCTTACCAAATCCGCACATTTCATCCCTACCCGAGAGACAGATAGTATGGAAACCCTTACAAGATTGTACATAAAGGAAATAGTCTCCCGGCATGGAGTGCCAATATCTATCATCTCAGATCGTGACAGTCATTTCACGTCCAGATTCTGGCAATCATTACAAAGTGCTTTAGGTACTCAATTAGACATGAGTACGGCATATCATCCTGAAACCGATGGACAAAGTGAAAGGACCATCTAAACACTCGAAGACATGCTTCGAGCCTGTGTTATAGATTTTGGAAAAGGATGGGAAAAACACTTACCATTAGTAGAATTTTCTTACAATAACAGTTTATTTTTTTTTTTTTTTATTTTTTTTTTTTTTTTTGCAATGTGCCAGTATTAAGGCAGCACCATTTGAGGCACTTTATGGTCGAAAGTGCAGATCACCTGTTTGCTGGGCCAAAGTTGGAGATGTTCAACTTACGGGACCAGAAATAATCCATGAAACCACTAAAAAGATAGTGCAAATTTGACAACGCTTGCAAGCTGCAAGAGACCGGCAGAGAAGTTATGCCAATATAAGACGAAAGCCTTTAGAATTTCAAGTTGGAGATCGTGTTATGTTAAAAGTGTCACCTCGTAAAGGTGTCATCCGATTTGGAAAACGAGGAAAGCTTAACCCTCGGTACATTGGACCTTTCAAAATCCTTGAACGGATTGGCCCAGTGGCATATAAACTTGAGCTTCCTAAAGAGCTCAGTAATATCCACAGTACTTTCCACGTTTCTAATCTAAAGAAATGCTTATCTGACGAATCCCTTGTCATTCCAATGAAAGAGCTTCGACTCGATGACAAACTCAACTTTGTGGAAGAACTAGTGGAGATCATGGATCGAGAAGTCAAGCAACTGAAGCAAAGTCGTATTCCTATAGTCAAAGTAAGATGGAACTCTAAAAGAGGACCAGAATTTACGTGGGAACGCGAAGATCAAATTCGTGCCAAGTATCCACATCTGTTTGGAAACATCACTTTGACATCCAACTAAATCTCAGGACGAGATTTCTTTTAAGGGAGGGAGACTATAACAACCCGTAATTTTCATCAATGTAATTATCCATCTATTAAATTAAATGCACTGTAATATCCATCTATTATATATATATCACCTTTTTACAGAGAAAATTTTGTTTTATCTCATTATGCAACGTAACTTGCATCTCTAAAGTAAACGAGCTCACGCAACCTCCACCAATGCCATCTATATCTATGTATATATCATGTAAACATCATAATATGTCAAGTATATATCTTAATATCATTTTACCAAGTACATTATCGATTTAACGTACTTTTCAAAACGTTATTTCAAAACAAGCATTAAACGTTAACGTTTACATCTAAACCTAATCTATATTTTAATGTAGTACATAAACAAATGATTGTAAAGCCTTACACGCATGTGTACAAGTGTACAATGCACAACATTTGAATTATATTTTCCCTCTAAGTCAATGTACAACACATCAAATCTTAAAGTACAAGTCAATAATGCTAGAAAGTCAAACTAGGTCATTTTACCTCCTAAACCACTTTAGTTTCTTACCACTATTCTAGCACAAGGTACAAGCACTTAATGCATGACTTCTAAACCCTAAACCAAAACCCTAAGTCATTCTAAAACCCTAAACCCTAAACCTAAAACTAAACCTTAAACCCTAAAACTAAACCTTAAACCTTAATCCTAAACCCTAATCTAAGTCCTAACCTTAATCCTAAACCCTAATCTATCCTAAATCCTAACCCTAACTCAAATTAAAACCCTAAAATCCTAAGCCGAAACCCTAATCCAACCCGACACCCCTTTATTTTCATTTTTACCCATTTTAAGCAACCAAGCACCTCAAGCACCTCCCTTGCATCACCATGACATCACCTAGCAGCCACCCTAGCACCTTACAAGCACCTTATTCACCTCCCTTGGCCACCAAGTAAACAAACACCTCCTTGTCACCCTTGTGGTTAGCCGTGACCCTCCACACCACTCCACCATTCATAGCTACCTTCCTAGCTCTTCCTAATCACCATCTAGCTTCCCTTAGTCACCTCAACTAGCTATGACACTAATCAAACACCAAAACTTGGGCACTAAGGCTCTTTGAGCACTATATATAGCCGAAACATACACCCTCATTCAAACACATCTCAAATTTCATCATAAACACAAATGGAGTCTTAAATCAGACCAAGAAGGATCAAGTGAAGTCCCTAAGCTCAGAATAGAAGCCAAGAATCAAGAAAAAGGAACCCTTGAAGTCGTTACTAGGCGTACGAACCCGAAAACCCCATTTCGACCCGTTTTAGCTCAAGTAAGCTCAAAATCTTGTTCAATAAGCTTATAATCTGTATTAGAATGTTCATAATACTCTTAAGATCATATATGAACTCTTGTTAAAGCCTTGAATCCTCAAACCCATGCGTTTTTTATTAAAACCCTAAAAACGACCCGTTTTGATTTTCTAGCTAACGAATCCTTTTTCTAAACTTTTGTTACGTTAGAACATCTTATTTTAGCTTATTCTAATAAGCTATAACCTGCAAATATCATTTGGAACCCTAAAATAAGCTTGCATGGCTTTTTGGACTTGATTTGCAAATGTTTTCATGCATAGGGGTATATATTGTAACTTTCTGAAATTTATAACTAAAGGGGCTGAAAATGTCATTATTCTAAAGTTATAACTATAAGGACCTATTTTGCCAAGTTCTAAAGTTAAAGGTTTAAATTATATATACTTTATATATAAAGGACTAAACTTGTAAAAGTTTATAAACCAAGGGTATATATTGCCATTTTTGCAAACTTAAAAATATAAAATATAATATTTTTATATAAATTATAAAAATATATATTAATATTATAAAACCCGATTTTATTAAAACCCGACACATTAATCGTTATTAATCATCGATCGGCGCATTATAAAACAATTACGTTATATATTTAACGTAATTTATCATCGACTAACTTTTGAAGACACTAAAAATTACGTATCCCGTACTAGGAGCTTCATGAGAGGAGAATTTTCATTTGGGTATACGATTTGATGAGTTTTGCTGGATTTACGATTTAAAGTGTCCTGGCTCCTCAAACGTTTACTACATGACCTCTGAATTATGATGGCCCGAACAGTGATACAATATTTCTATAAATTAATAAATCAAAGTAATACGTTAAACTTTATAAAGTTTAGAAATATAAACCATCACACTAAGACTTGACATATTACCCCAGGTTGCGTGACGAAGCCGTTACTTTCACTTAATATACTTTTGTCATCAATCGGATTTCCCCTGTTAAGGTGAGTTAATAGCCTCGCATTTTAAATCTTCTAATATTTTCATAAATCCGCGAGGGGGATACATGCTATAAACCATGAATACGAGTATATTTTATCACGGATGCTATCCTGATATATTATTGCCTAAGTCCTTACTTTTGCCATTAAGACCCCACTATCATGAACCGTTAATTACTTTTCGGAGTAAGCGTGAATGCGTGAAAAGACTATTTGGGACTGAGCTCCCCTTTGGTGTAACTATACTTTCTGGTAAAACTATTACTCACTTCATTTGAAACACTATGCGGGTGTTTGGCAAAGGCACCCGTTGGGGCAACTTATTGTGATTATTGATTATCTCAAGGTCTCGGTGCATGAGCTTAGGGCAATAATACTGTTTTCCATAATAATTGTACTCATTGCAATTATTACACTTATGGGTGTATAACAACGTAACCCACTAATAATCTTGTATTCAAACTGTTTAACATAAACCTATGAATTTCACTCAACCATTGTGTTGACCTTTTTAGCATGTTTATCTCAGGTATTTGAGCAACGTATGGCACGGAGTGGCACGGACTTGAAGATGGCTAAACTGTTATCATTCAAACTTTATGTTTTCATGTAGATTTTGGGACCTCTCTGTTTGTAAAAACTCTGATAAAATAATGAATGATAACTTATCTTTTAAAAACGTCTCTTTTGAGTCGTTTTCTATGATTATGACTGTTGTACTATGAAATAATACCCCAGATTAGCTTTCGCTGCTATATGTCAAAAATGGGGGTGTTATACCAGTCAACCATACAGGGTGCTTTCATCCTTGCAAGGCCGCACGGTCCATGCATCATAAGTTCGGTCACAATGCTATAAAGTTCGGGATCAACCTCTTTATCTGGGATTTCTCCAGATATAAATTGATCAACCTGTTCTGGTGTATGAATTCTATGCAAAGGTGTGACCCACAAAAGTGTATGGCAATGGGGTAGACCCTTTTTTTTGAAATTTTATCGTGCACATGTCTACAGGAAAAAACAACGAAAAACATATCGGCAAGTCATAACTTTATAATGTAACGTGCTGTAACTTACGTAAAACAAATAAAAAGTAAGTATACCTGCTGCAACTTATCTAAACGGTTGTTTAGTTTTAGATTTCTAATAAAGGCTCGAACCTTCATCTCAAAGACCATAGAAATAATGTCAGGCTTGTCCTCACTTCTCATGTCTGGATTTTTTGCGAGATATCTCTTGATTTCTGGCCACCTAATATTGCAAGTAAATGCTATAAAATATTGAGGATTCCCATGGACTCTACATATAACAAGAGCATCTTGGTAATGCTTGCACATTTATCTCGAACGTCTGGTAAAAGATGCCGGCAATATTGTTCTTTTCCTCACATCATGACCATCTGAATCACCCTTTAACAATGCATCATGAAGACCCTAAAGATACTCACTTCTTATGACATCCTGCTTTGCTTCAATGTAGTCTAATTGTTCGATACATATATATGCATTTACTAAATACTGTTGGAAGAACATTCCGCCTTTAGGTAGCAATGCATATAAGTTGAAACGGTCATGAAGTTGACACTGAATCCAGAAAAACATTGACCAACACTGAATCCTAAATTTTGAAAGACCTTGATTTCCAAAATCAACAAAATTAACCAACATGAACAACATAAAAGTCAAATTCCACATAAATTGACAACCAACAACACTGAATCCAGAACACGAAACATTAATTCAAATGGAAAACCTAGCACAAAGTCAATAAGCCTAACTTCTAATATACATACGTAAACTAACAAAATCAAAAGTAAAAAAAGCAAAGAGAGAATAGAGATACTTTTTCCATCCAGAAGGTGTTTGAAGTTCTGAGAAGACGGAAGAGCAACAAATTAAACCTGCAAGATTAAAACAAAATTATAATTCTGGAATCACTATTTAATATGGACAAATTGGGAAATAGATGATGACATAATCTTATCCGAAAAACTAAATTAACAAAACCCCCAATTCCCACATAAACCCTAATTTCAAGATAAAAAAATTTAACAAAAACCTGGAAACCCACACAAAGTTTATAGGAAGAAGGGTATGCGAATTGAAATTGAAATTGGCATGTGTGTTGAACCGGATGATGCTTGACATCCTAAAACCGCCATAGATATTGATTGCGAGTGGAACTCTGCAGACTCGGGTGTAAATATTACTGAAGGAGTTTTAATGGTTTTAAGTCATAAATACTGCAAATTCAATATAGTGTACTGAATCTTTATATAGATAAAGATATTTGAGACAAACTTAATGTACATATTTTATGTTTTTTTCTTTTTTAGGTAAAAAGTTTTTTATTCTGATAAAGTATATTATTGTATAATTCATTCAGCGACTAAAACGCTGTTGTTTTAACTTGTTGGGCTCCAGTGCTTTTTTGGGCTCCGGGTTTGGTACGGCCCATTTGTGTTTTTTTTATATCAACCGCCTCAAGTAGCTCGATAATTCTAGAGCGATAGTTCATCCGCATGACAAATCTCATTACACCTCACTTACATAATTTGCGGTGTAGGTTCTTAATTTTGATGGTTTATGGGGATGATAATTACTTGGGGCGGTGTCTCGCCCGTTTTTTGGATTGGCAGAGGAATAGGTTTGATTGCATGTAGGAGGTTGATCACAATTGCGAATTGTGAGTTTATAAACCCTATCAATTTATTTAGTTTTTTTTGTTTGTAAAAAAATATTTTGGAGTTTTTTAAATTTTAGTGTTTACTTATTTTTGTGCTTTTCGTTCTGCTTATTTTAAGAATATTAAAATTAAGTTGTTCATGAATTTGTGTTTGAATTCTCTTATATCATGTTGATCTTAAATTAATATTAGGAGTTGGGTGAATAACTATTGGAGGGCTACATGTCTCTTTTTATGGGTGGGTAACATGTTGGGTGGGTAAAATGATACCCAAAAGTGACCAAAATTCAAAAGTTTTGGGTAACAAGTGAAATTTTTTTGTTCAGTAATTAAATCAAGAAAACGTGACAAGTCAGATACATTTTCAAGTGATTAACCCTAAAACATAAACATAAAACTATTTAAGGCATCTTTACTGAATCTCGTATATGTACAATATGACGTATTCATTTACATATCATAGTAACTCGTGCTTTTACTTTGAAATTTATAAATAAAAACAATACTTATGTAGTTTTTCTGAAAAAATAAAATAAAATATAAGAGTATAAAGTATAAGGGTTAGGTATTAAATTTATAAAATTGTAAAACAAATATGAAAACTGATAAATTTCAAGTCCATTTAATTTATTTAAAATTTAATATTAAAGTTTTATTAATTAACTCTTCTTCTTTTTAATTTTTTTACAATATTGACGCATGTGTTTTCATACATATCTTTTTGTTGAGTAAAAATTGAATGGGTTTGACCGATTTCTTTTAGTTTTGACTTTTTATTGTCTAGTGTGAAGAATCCATTTTTCCTACATGGAAAATTAAGCTATTCTATTGGTCTAGTTTTTAACCTTTTGTAAATTTTGATTTCACATTTTGTATAGTCTCTTATTGACGTAGATAAAAAGCATGAATAAAACCCTAACAAGGATTGAAGAAAACCACAAAGGATTTTAGAGACTTAAAGTCTAAGTTTATTGTTAATTGAACGAGGCATGCAGACCCGTGCGATGCACACGGCTTATGTCAAAAAAATTTCTCATGTGGTTGCTTGCATAATGATTTTGTTAGAATGTTGATGCGTTAGTCTGATTGTGTATACTTTGAGAATTGGCCGTGTAATGTTTAGATGCGTTGTTGAACATGCAAACCCGTGCAATGCACACGGGTTGTATCTAAGTGTTTATTGCATAATAATTCAGGCTACTTCAAAATAAGCCTTAAGAAAGAAATAGTAATAATTAAGTGATTTTTTAAACTTTTTCTTGTGAAATACATGTTGGACCAATGTCAAATAATATTTACATATCTACAATTCTACATCTTTATATATATGCTACACACCACTCGTAGTTTGCTCAAAGTAAACGAATAGACAAACAATAAAATACAATACAATAATAAAAAATATACAATATGATACTACGTAGTAAAAAAAACATGCGATAATTTTAACCATCCCATAATTTCATTTAACAACAACGTTTTCCAACCTAGCCAAATTAGTAATTTTCGAATGGATTGCACCTGGCCCAATTACAATGACAAAAATGATCAGCCCAAATATGATATCCCTAATATTTAGGTTAGTATAAAATCTCTCAACCCTAATTGCTCTTCTTATTCAAACGCCTGCATCCACTATATTTCCTCTCAAACCAAAACGCATCAACAACATAGATCAATACATCACCATATCCCTCCACAAAGGAAATAGTGTCAAACTATCCGTTGGTTTGTTTAAACGAAGGACGGTTATATTTCGAAACTTGTTTGTCTTCTTCTAACTCGTTTCCACAGCGAGATATGGAAAAATTTCAAACGGCAAGCTCTTGTGGTATGGTGGCGAGTGGTGGCGAGGTGCCATGTCAAAAACGCCACCATACCGTTATCTTTCCAAAGGTCTCAGCTAGGTTTTGTTTTTGTGTTTTCTTTAAACGAAACAAAGATAGATTGTAACAGAATTGTTATAAATCTAATCATTATTTTCGAATATAAAAGAGAAGTTTTTCTTCTTGAAGATCTATTTTTTAAAAACATGTTAAAGATCTATGATGATATTCGTTATCGTGTATGATCTTGTAAGGTCATGATGTTGTTGCACAACACGAAAGAAAAGAAATTCTGAGATCATTAATTTTCATTAAAGTTCAAATCTGTTATGGGTTGATGATGTGGTTGTAGTTTTGTTGTGATATGAGGAGGATGGGAGTAGGATAGATGAGGAATTGTTGTTCGGCTGTTTTGATTATGGTTTTTCTTCTTGTTCTTGTAGCCGACTCGGTCTAACTCGGTAAATACTGAGTTGACTCCGTCCCTGTCTTGATTCACTTTATTAAATCGCATACGTGCAGTGAACAAAACAAAAGTGATAGGTTTGCACATCCTAATTGGTGGAGTTTATATAGTGACTCATAGTGAGGATATGAAGAGACTTTATAAATAGCAAAGCTTTTGATTTTCTTAATAACTGAAACTATAAAGTTTGTTAAGGAGATAATGGGATGCTAAAAAGACTAAAAGTTGCACAGAATTGAATTCACATGTAAAAATGCATTGATCACTAATCATTAATACTCCATGATATTGAGTTTCAGTATGCAGTTGGGTTTTGTACTTATGGCTCTCTGGGTGAGACAAATCATTTAAAGATACAGCCCCAATAAATTTAGAGGCTCAATCTTTTAGTATACCATTGATCATGCCATTTATTCACATGGATTTGTACAATATACAGAGCTTGTGTTACACAACTTGAAGCCTACACAATATATACATCAATAGAACACACACATAAATTACTTATCTATAACAACACAGAAAAAAAAGTTCTAAAGCCTAAAGCCTAATTTCGAAATTTCGGGTTCCCTTTCACGGGGATCCCTAATTTCGACCAAAAGAGAATACCGAACACTGTTCGAATGGACCGAAATTCCGGGTTCTCTTTCATGGGGATCCCTAATTTCGACCAAGAGAGAAGGGAAGAGAGGTATGGGATGAAAAATGAGGTTTAGGAACCCCTTATTTATAGTGTTAGGATTAGAGTTAGCTTTGAGAAAAAGTTACATAATCTTGACACAAATGGTCCCTCTATCATTAATACTTTGACACAAATGGACCCTCCCTCATTAATACTGCTGCATTAAATGTAAAAACTCTACATATTTTTCGGTATAATTATGGAAGCATGGAGTACTCCTCAAGATGCTTATCAATGTATGCAATAGGGTTTTGTACTTATGGCTCTTTGGGTGAGACAAATCATTTAAAGATACATCCTCATTAAATTAAGGGGCTGAATCTTTTAGTATAATAGGGAAGTAATAATTTGGTTACTTTCGCATCATTTTCTTTCGATTTTGGGGAAGTAAAGCGGAAAAATAGATTAGAAATAAAGTTATCTTTCTTATCAAGACTCCTAATTTACTTAAAAAACTAATTCGTTAATTAGTTCTAATGAAAACTTACTACACAAATTAATAAACTTGGAATCTAAGTAAAACATAGATGGTAATCAAAGTAATATCTAGTGAGGGACTTATTGGTATCTATGTTCCTACGTAGATGGAAAACACTTATTTTTCTTATACTCCCTCCGTCCCATATTAAGTGTCTATAATAGAATCTTTGCGGTCTTTTTTCATCAAGTTTGACCATAAAATATCCTATATATGTGTTATTAAATACATAATGAAATTATACCAAAGAAGATACATCAAAAACTCTATCAATGTCATAGATTTTACATCAAGTAACATATAACAAAACAAGATATAATTATTGTCAAATATGAAGAAAAAAGACTTGAAAAGTCAAGCCAACACTTAATGTGGGACGATGTAGTAATAAAATGTTGAACCAGACAACCCATTTAGTGTTCCCCTTTCTTGACCGCATCATATCCCCTCACTTTAGAAAAATCACCATCGAGTTCTCACCATCAAAGGCTATCATCTACCTCGAACAACTTTCACGTCGAAGCTTATCTACAAGTGGCTTTACGTTTTACATTGACACGATAACACTTTTCCCTTCATTTCATCACGTTCTTCACACGTGTTTGCCACTTTTTCCATAATCCACATAAAATGGTAAATCTCTTTTTATTATCGGCCCCACGTCACTTATTATATAAGTGAGTTCATTATCCGGGTTAAGATTTTAAGCTAAGAGGCGAGAAGAAAAATAAGAGAATTGATTGGAAACCTAAGGTTGCGTTTAGTTGGAAAACATTTTCAATCATTTTATGTTTCCTGTTTTGTAGGAAAAAGGAAGGGGCTTCCATCTCCACAAAACAATTGAAAATTTGGAAAACGCGTTTAGTTAGAGAAACATTTGATTTTGTTGTTATTTATTCATTTTGCAAAACTAGAATACATGTTCAAGTGTTGTTGTTTCTATCTCAATTCTCTATTTACTTTTGTAATATTATAACGACATATTCGAAACACAAAAACAAATGTTATAAACTAACCAAATAAATTATAAAACAACTAAAAAAGTCTCATACGAGAAAGTAACGAATTAAAAATAAAATAAACTTTAACATCAATCAACAAGAAAAAAATCTTCACAATACTACGATTCAACATAAATAATAGATTATTTGATCAAACTAAAGATAAAATTACAATGAAAAAAGCCTTATATATGCATAGGGAAAAATAGATTAGAAATAAAGTTATCTTTCTTATCAAGACTCCTAATTTACTTAAAAAACTAATTCGTTAATTAGTTCTAATGAAAACTTACTACACAAATTAATAAACTTGGAATCTAAGTAAAACATAGATGGTAATCAAAGTAATATCTAGTGAGGGACTTATTGGTATCTATGTTCCTACGTAGATGGAAAACACTTATTTTTCTTATACTCCCTCCGTCCCATATTAAGTGTCTATAATAGAATATTTGCGGTCTTTTTTCATCAAGTTTGACCATAAATATCTATATATGTGTTATGTAATACTTAATGAAAATTATACCAATGAATGATACATTCAAAACTCTATCAATTCATATATTTTACATCAAGTAACATATAACATAACAAGAGATAATTATGGTCAAAGATGAAGAAAAAAGACTTGAAAAAGTCAAGCCAGACACTTAATGTGGGACGGAGGTAGTAATAAAATGTTGATCCAGACAACCCTTTTGTGTTCCTCACTTTCTTGTCCGCATCAATCCCCCTCACTTGAGAAAAAATCACCCTCGAGTTCTCACCATCAAAGGCTTCATCTACCTCGAACATCTTCTCACGTCGAAGCTTATCTTCAGTGGCTTTACGTTTTACATTGACTCGATAACTCTTTTCCTTCATTTCTTCACGTTCTTCACACGTGTTCCACGTTTTTCATAATCCACATAAAATGGTAAATCTCTTTTTATTATCGGCCCCACGTCACTTATTATATAAGTGAGTTCATTATCCAGGTTAAGGTTTTAAGCTAAGAGGTGAGAAGAAAAATAAGAGAATTGATTGGAAACCTAAGGTTGCGTTTAGTTGGAAAACATTTTCAATCATTTTATGTTTCCTGTTTTGTAGGAAAAAGGAAGGGGCTTCCATCTCCACAAAACAATTGAAAATTTGGAAAACGCGTTTAGTTAGAGAAACATGTGTTTGTGTTTTCCATTTTGCAAAACTAGAATACATGTTCAAGTGTTGTTGTTTCTATCTCAATTCTCTATTTACTTTTGTAATATTATAACGACATATTCGGAACACAAAAACAAATGTTATAAACTAACCAAATAAATTATAAAACAACTAAAAAAGTCTCATACGAGAAAGTAACGAATTAAAAAAAATAAACTTTAACATCAATCAACAAGAAAAAAATCTTCACAATACTACGATTCAACATAAAAATAATAATTTCGTCTCTAAACACACCCACACATGACCATATCTATTTTAACATCACCCTAGAGCACATCGCGCAACACGACGACTCGTATATTTTTCCATTTATATAAGTTTTTTTACATATTCGTACGTTTGTTTACGTTTTAGTCCGTTTTTATAAGTTTTTGTCCGATTTTACGTTTTTGTCTGGTTTTTTTACGTTTTTTATGTTTTCGCCTGTTTTTTTACGTTTTCGTACGTTTTTAACGATTTCGTCCGTTTTTTAAAGTTTTCGTCTCGTTTTTTACGTTCTCGTCTGTTTTTTTACGTTTTCGTTCGTTTTTTTACGTTTTTGTCTGGTTTTTTACGTTTTCGTCCGTGTTTTAGGTTTTCGTCTGTTTTTTTACGTCTTCGTTCGTTTTTTTACGTTTTCGTTCTTTTCGTACCTTTTCGTATGTTTTTCTTCGTTTTCGTCCATTTTTTACGATTTTGTCCCTTTATTTTATGCTTTTTTACATTTTCGTTTGTTTTTTTACGTTTTTGTTCGTTTCCGTACGATTTCGTCCGTTTTCGAGAATCGTAAAAAACGGACGGAATCGTAAAAAAACGGACGGAATCGTAAAAAACGGATGAAATCGAAAACATGCGAAAACGTAAAAAGAGGGATGAAAACGTAAAAAAAAGACGAAAACGTAAAAAACGGGCGAAATCGTAAAAAAAGGACGAAAACTTAAAAATACGGGTGAAAACGTAAAAAAAACTGTCAGAATCTTAAAAAACGGACGAAAACGTAAAAAAAGTCCGTAAACGTACATAAACATCAAAAAACTTATAAAAACGTACTAAACGTATAAAAACGGAGGAAATAAGAGGGAAAATAGATCCGTGTGTCATAAAAGGAAAACGGGGAAAACAAAATAAATTTTTTTTCTAGTTTTGTGTATAAAAAGAGAAAATAGAGATTTTGTGTTTTGTAGAGAATTTTGTTAGAAAACGACGAATTAAACTCGATCTCTGTTTTCCTTGTTTTCCACAAAACATTTTGTGGAAAACAAAGGTGTTTTCTCCTAACTAAATGCATCCTAAGAGTCTCTTCTTACATTTGTTGTCTGGGTCAAAGACATTAAATTATTATATTTATCATTTAAGGCAACATACGACGCTGTTTTATGGCTTGAAAACAACGGCCAAAAAAAGCCCAACACCAGCCCATATAAAAAATATATTTTCCGGCCCAAAAAAAATTACAAATCAAACCCTGAACTTTTACTTATTTACAACTTTTTTATATAATAAAATTTATAACACATATCTACCGATTCATTCAAATCAAAAAATGCCCGCAAAAAGGTCTTCGAATTGCGGACGAAACGAGCCTAATATTGCAATGCTTTTGACGTACACGCTATTTTATAAAAAATGTTGAATATTAATATAAATATAAAAAAAATTACAAAACGTACCCTCAACTTTTAAATATTTAGGACTTTTTTTAAAATAAACTTTATTTACCAAATATATAACGCATATCTACCGATTTATTCAGATAAAAAAAATACCCGCAGAAAGATCTTCGAATTGCGAACAAAACAAGCCCAATAACGCGTTGACACATTTCCACTCAATATTGATTCGAAACAGATTCGCGAAAAATTATGCCCCGCGGTAACGCGCGGGCTATGTAATCAAATCGCACAAAAAGAAGCCCCGTCGCACCGCGCGGAAGGTCCAACTCTTATGCAGTCAAAAACCGCCTTACGCTAAGCCAAAAAAGAAACAATGAGAAAAAAAATTAACGCCCAGCAGCAACGCATCATACTTGTTGTTTTTATAATGTATTGTTAAGTTGTGAAATGTAATTGAAGGACTAAGACTTTAGCAAAAACACTTTACTTTTTTACAAAAAGAAAAAAATTAACTAAACTTTCATCCAATCTTTTACCAACTAGTTTTGGGACCGTGTGCGTATTGTTTTTGGGCAGTTGGTATAACATGTTATAATATTTTAATAGCTTTGATTTGAAATTATATATTCATGGTTTGTAATGTTTAAGAATTTTTTATAAAATTATATTATATTTTAATACTTGTATAGTTTTAACAACCGTGCACTCATGAGTTTTTACATAATTTTTTCATTGTGTGTTAATATCGATTAATATTTGTTATAGATTCTTGTTGTATAAATGATTTGATTTTATTTAACTAGCATTTTAGTTTCATATTGTTTAAATTTAACTATTGGTATCATGTTCTACACATTATGTGTGATCAGTACCACAAAATGACATTGAAAAAATATGTGTGATTGTATATGTACAATCATATCTACATATTATCTATTTATTGGGGTGTATCACAGTAACACGTGAGGTCGTGCCTTCATATCGATATTTATATTCCTGATAATTATAATTTGAGCTGTATTTAATTTTAAATGTCATGTAAGAATTAAATTTATTAAGAGGAATAACATGAGTAGTTATTGAATGCATATAGTTTAAAAATAATACTTTTTTGGATATCATTACTTAATCTCATAAAGATGAATAACACGAGTCGTTCGTATATTTATAATCTCATTTGTTCATTTACATGTCATAGTAACTCGTGATTTTTTTTTATATTTAGGGCAAATGGCATAAAAGGCACTAAACTTAGTGTCTTTTTCCAATCAAGGTACTCTACTTTTTTTTGCACATAAAGACGACCAACTTTTTTTTCTAACTGATTTAGGTTTTTTCTCACTTCCCGTTAATTGACAGCAATTTATGTATATTGATTTTTTGATATACATACATCTTCACAAACAGTTGGCAGGCATTAGGCGATAAGTGGAGGTACACGAATGGGGATTTCCAATCATCAAAAATGTGAGCAATTTATGTATATTGATTTTTTGATAATTGTCAATTTGGGCCTTTCATTTTTAATTAACACTAATTTTGGGGATATAACGAAATGGAGGTTAGTGTGTTAACGGGAAGTGAGAAAAAACCTAAATCGGCTAAGAAAAAAAAGTTGGCTTCCTTTATGTGCAAGAAAAAAAACGGAGTACCTTGATTAGAAAAAGATCACAAGTTTAGTGTCTTTTTGTGCCATTTACCCTTATATTTATTATCCCGTGCAAATACATTAATTTATATATACTGATAATAATATTTATAAATAACAACAACATATTGTTGTATTTTTCTATAAAATATAAAATCTATGAGGTACTTATTAAATTTATAAAGTTCTTGAAAAACATTAAAACTTATAAGTATACTTATATTCATATAATTATAACTATATATTAACGTGCAGTATGCCTTAAACTCACCGTCCTCGATGCACAATTAATGCATGGGTTACTCACAATCACTCTTATATCTTTCTCTCATCACTAATTTCACTACACGCGTCCACTTACACTTTTGAGTCATATCTTCTTCCACCTACAACCATTTTATTCATTCAGATCTCTTTCCTACTTTATATGATCTTATTTGATCTTGATGCTTTGATGGGGTCACATCTTGATTGATGCTTTGATGGGGTTATATATGATGCGTTGTTTATTGTGTTTTTGGTGTTTCTCATCTTGCCGTATGTTGTTGGTATAATCTATGCCGCTTTTGATATTATTGTTTTTAATTGAATGGTATAAAGCACATGCAGCTTTGATCGGGTTTTGTTTTGGGGCTTTTTAAAAATGATGTTATATTGTTTTTAAATGAATGGTATGAAGCAAATGCAGCTTGATCGGGTTTGATTTTAGGGTTTTTTTAAGATGATGTTATATTGTTTTTAATTGAATGGTATAAAGCACATGCAGCTTTGATCGGGTTTGATTTTTTGGTTTTTTAAAGATGATGTTATATTATGTTGTTATTGTTGTTTGCTTATCAGCTTATCTAAACTTTGTTGTAGGCCTTTTATTGTGTTGGTTAAAATTGACCCGTATCTTGGCAAGGCATTCCTAGATTGTGTTTTCAACCATGGCGGGTTTTATTATTTTGGTAGTTGAAATTGAATTGTATCTTGGCAGGGCATCACTTGATTGTGTTTGAAGCCATGGCGGGTTTGATTTTTAAATTGCGTTTGCAGCCTTCATTTTTTGTGGTTGTTGAAATTGACCCGTATCTTGGCAGGGATCACTTGATTGTGTTTGTAGCCATGGCGGGTTTGATTATTTAAATTGTGTTTGCAACCATGTCGGGATTCATTTTTTGTAGTTATTGAAATTGACCCGTATCTTGGTGGGGCATCACTTGGTTGTGTTTGCAGCTATGGCGGATTTGATTTTTAAATCGTGTTTGCAGCATGGCGAGATTCATTTTTTGTGGTTGTTAAAATTAACCCGTATCTTGGCGAGGCATCACTTGGTTGTGTTTGCAACCATGTCGTGTTTGATTATTAAATTGTGTTTGCAACCATGGTGGTTTTAGCCGTATCTCAGCGGGGCATTGCTTGATTGTGTTTCAATGGCCCGGAGTTCTTTTGTTGGCGATGATGATGATGTTACTGATCATGATAGTTGCTGGCTTTTGAAGGTTGTAATTAGCTCAGATCTTCGCGGGGCAGCATGACACCGTGTTTGCAGCCATGTTGTTTCGGTGTACTCACTTACATTTCATTTGGGCCTTCTTCTACCTGTTTCCATTAGAGAGTTTACTGATTAAGGCGATGACGATAGTTTTTTGTAAGGTTATACGGTTTTATTGAGCACTATTTCTTGGAGGGGCAACCATGTTCAGATCGTGGTTGCAGCCATGTCGGGTGTTTTATACCGATGCCTTGCTTGCATATCCGAGCCTTATTGTGCATAAAACCATTTCATTCATTCTTATATCTCTTTTCTATTTCACTCGCTATGTCTCTCTCAGTTCATCTACCCTTTCCCACTACAATGTCTAGGTGTTTTAAGCGTGGTTGCCAACTGTCTTCCACTCTCGTTGGATTCAATTGCTTTATGATGTGTGCTAATTCTTGAGCAGCCTATGAGCGTCTAAAGCATCAAATGTGATGCTATAGACGCACATAGGCTGACCAAGAATAAGAATATGCAAAAGTGATTTGCGTGTTTATTGTGAGAGTAATTGCAAAGAGATTATGTTTTTCAGGCAACATTACGCTTTTAAACAATTTTCCGACCAAGTTGATTTATAGAAATTGACACGGGTTTGCATATGCATTGGCGGGGCGACATTAAGTTATGGTTGCAGCCTTGACGTGTATTGTATCAGACCTTAACTAAGCGATGATGTACTAATTGTTGTCCAAATACAATGGAATTGATTATTGTTGAGCATCTAAAATATCAAATTAGATCTTTCAATTGATCATCCCTGTATCCATATCAGAAGTCCACAACAACGATTTCAGGATTCAAATTATGTCTGTTTGCATGTTGACTGCTGACTTTGACACATGAATAATATTTCGAATGTGAAAGGGGTTTTGGCATTATCAGGTGTGTTTAAATACAAAAAATGGTTTTCGATTTCGTATCTGTGATAATGGCAAAATCCTTGATGTATGTTCAGATGTTGTATTATGCTTGCTAACGACCCCTTTATAAGACTATGTATTGTATGATACCTTAACTAGGCGATGATGAATAAGAGTGCTCTAGGCGCCTCTCTGAGCCGATTGATCATTTGAAACCACCAAATTTTGAAGCCTGAGTTGGCGAGGCAGCATGAAGATATGCTTGTAGCCAAGGTATGTCGCATACAACGAAGAAACTATTGCATTACCGCATTCATTGCTTTGCATCCGTGATAGGTACCGCTTTTTATTATAGAGTTATAAATATAATTTATTGTGCATAATACTAATTGTATACAGCCGTGATAGACTTCAAATTTCTCAAAATCTTTGCCTCTTATCTGAGCCTTTAGTGCTAATTACACAGCTTCTATGCATACCAGTCGGGTTACGTTATTCGTTGTTGAAATTGATGTATTACTCCATGGTTGCTAATATACCATTCTTGGGATAAGGATTTATCACTGTCATGTGTGCCAATGTTAAAAAGATGCCTTATAATTAGGCACACGTGAGAGTGACAAAACCCTTATCATGTATTTGGCTCTTACCCTGCATTTACTTATTGTTGGATCGATTCCTTATTTTGCAGCTTTACTCATAAGGCGATGATGACTAAAAGTCGCTCCAGTTGAAAAAATTGAAGTCTGTTGCTTGGCTAGGCAATTGATTATGTATGCAGCCATGACAGATTTCAAATTTCTTAGAACCTTTGCCTCTAAACCGAGCCTTTCACTTGCGTTGTTTGTTGTTCAAATTGTTGTGTTACTAATGATCTTACTACAAGGTTGTGACAACGCTTTGTGTTTTGATGCTAATTAGACACCTTCTATGCATGCTGATTCATTTACGTTTGTTAGTATCATTATATCTTCTTCGCAACCACGGCGGGTGGAATACCTTTTTTTCTAATTTGAGCAAGACAATTGAGAGCTTAGCTTTGCTTTGCTTTGCTTTTTCTTTGCTTCTGGAGAGGTTGATAAAAAAACTAAAGTATTCAAGTATCGTGTAGAAAACACGGTAAGATGTTCTCTCTAAGCCTTCTATCCATCATGTTTGTTTAAACTTCTGATTTCATTGACCCTAACAAAATGCCTTCATCGTAGGTATAATGCGTTTTAACAAAGAAGGATGTGAAACCGAAGAGAACGTCGTGACGAATAATTCGGTGCACATTATTTTTTCACCGGCTCTTATGCATAAGGCGATGATGAATAGAAGTCACTTTGGTTGAAAAAACTAAAGTCTGTTGCTTGGCTAGGAAACTGATCATGTATGCAGCTGTGAGAGACTTCAAATTTCTCAGAGCCTTTTCCTCTTATCTGAGCCTTTACATGATTAAAATAACATGTTTATAGACTTGTGCTTCCAGCATATCTCATCACCAAATTCTTTAGATGGCATTACGTGAAGTTGAGTGAATCTTCACAAAAGAAGGTATGGCTAAAAGTAAAATAGAAAAAAAAATTCTAATTGAGATTTTGTTAGCCCTTTCTTACATTTTGATTTACGATGCAAGTGCAATTTGTTATTATGGGAAACGTATTATGTACTGAGGTACTTATTAATAGACGCTTCGATTTGAAAAGATCTTCCCATGGCCGAATAATGGATAAACCAGAGACTGAAATTGATGCAAATACCACTCTTAAAGATCTTGATCTCAATTATATCTTCCGGTTGCAGAAAGATTGGTTTCAAGAGTTCAATAGGTAACTTATTGCCTATTATCATCCTCTATTTCTCTTAATACCATATTAATTATTTATATGTGTTTGTGTGTGTGTGAAATATCTTAAAGTAGATTGTGTTGGATGCAGGCAAGTGGATAGGAACTGCCAATTTCTTGAACATTAAAGAATCATGGATTACACTTTCTAGTCGGTATTAGCGCTTGAGAAAGAAATCAGGACCTATCAGCTGATTAAGGCGATCTATCTAGACCTGGCACTCCCACAAGTGTCTTTCTCTCTCTTTCTCTCTCTCTCTTATACAGACAACTTCATGCGCCGATATGACAATAAGCTTGATTTTCTTTTTTAGGAAACATTGAACCAGATAGCAATGACTTAAGTCCTAGAGATTCTTCAGCAGATACGGATACCTTTCTCAATCCTACAAGGTAGAATACTCTAAAAATCTTAATAATATCTTCCGTAATCACCACCGGTCCTAAAATATGTTACCAGTCAGCCTACTTATGCAAATATTGTATTACTGTTACCGACTTAATCAAGACTACTTTATTGCCTCTTTAGGGCTAAATACAGTTATTAATCATTCCCATTTATAAACTGAGTTTGGAAGGTCTTTGCGCCATTTGATATTTGGTAAATAATCAGAATTCAAGGCATATGATTATTTTCATCAACACTCTATTACTCTGCATGTTTTCGTTTAATCACAACTGATAATATCCTTTTAATTGATTCTCGTATACTTCACTATTGCTTTCAGGCATAATTGATTGCAACTACATTGAAAGAAACACTAAATGTGTTTGGTTCATGTTCAAAGGCATCAACAGTTAAAAGAGTGGTGGTGCATCACATATCTACAACTATGTACTCGAACAAGGTGATTGAATTTTCTTTTTAGCTCGGGTCGAAATTCTATGCTTTGTATTAGTATATGTAGGTTGGAAACTGTACATGGCATTTGTGGTGCTTTTACTGCATGTTTAAACCTGCTTCAATTGTTGTTTGCAGACTCATATTTTGGTTTAGGGTATGTTTGACAAAAGTAACCGTTGCTAGAACTAGAGATGGAGCTGTAGATGAAGATGGAGATGGAGATTATGAAAAGAGATTATTATTATAAGCTACATGAAGTAGTATTTGATTTTAAAAGATTATTATTTTCATAATCTCTTATAAGTTCTTCTGTCAAACGAGGCTTAAATTTTAAGTAGATTATTTTTTCAAAAAATAATCATAATTTTGCATGCCAAACATACTCTTAATATAGTTATTTTACCCACCGTTAAAACATTCGTCTTACGTAAAACACCGCGCTTCGCAGCGGAGGCGCGGGTCGCAAACCTCGTTTATTAAAATATATAACAAATAAAGCTTTATAAATAACCCCTCATTTTTAAGTTTTTTTTTATAAAATTGATACATGTGTTTATTGACCTATTATAATACTCGATTTTGCCAGTCGAAATAATCACATTAGTAGATTTGAGTTTATTAACCTTCTTTTCCCACCTTTTAGAAATTTCTTACTACTATTATATCCGAATAAAGTAATATCGACCCTTACAATGCCCTGGGTTTTGCACCGAAAACTTTCTAATCGGGATAATATAAGGAGTATAGCAATTTATGTTCTAGGTACAAGAATCATAAATCAAGAACAATGCAGGAATTGTATGTGTATTTTCGTTCTATTCAATGAGACTAATCAATCTGTCAATAAAACAGATTCTAGAATGACCTAAGATTAGTTTTAAAGTTGGTTAAAACCACTTTCACAACTGGTTTCAAACAGTTCCACGGACTAGCAGTACTAACTACTTAGTACTGCTAGTGGAAAATATAGTAAACCAACTTAGTACTGCCAGCACTTAGTGCTAGCAGTACTAACTACTTAGTACTGCTAGTGGAAAACTAAGTGCTAGCAGTACTAACAACTTAGTACTTTTTGCCTAACTCGTAAAATTTTGTCATGGGTCGAAACAATATTAAACCCAAATATTCGAAAATCGGATGTCTTAACAATGAACCCGTCAATCCCATTGAATACCTATGAGAAATACTATACACATTCGTTTCTACAACACTCTAAAGTTCATTTAATTGACACTTTACAAGCCATGTGTCCCAATCCATTAATGAACATATAGGAAGCCAAGTTCAAGCTTCTTGAAGCGGCAAAACTTCATGTTCACATAAGTAATTCTTTTAGTCTTGCACCTGCATTTGCAATTTTTCAAAAGAAACATTAAGAAGGTAAACTTCAATCTAACCATCACTTGCAGGTCTGAACACATACCTCGGGAAGATAAATACACATGGCCAACCTCTAGCTATGATCTTTCCACATTGAATTCAGCTTCTAACAGTTCCATATTAGAAGGGAAATTGGGTATCTTCATAGATAGTAATTTATTAGAATGGGACTTTAATCCCATCCCTATCACTACTGACATAAATTCACTAAGTCCCTAGCGAGACCCTTCGTCAAGTGGTCTGCTAAATTTCTTTTGCGACCGCAACAAACTCAATAGAAATCACCCATTCATGATTAACTCTCTAATCATGACTATGCCTAAACACCTAAGTGTCAAACTTTCCATTTGTATAATCGTACTATAAGCCGTAGCATTGTGGGAGCACTATCACACCTCAAGAGCATCCGGCTAAAATGGTGGCTATTGGTTCGGCCATATGTGAACACATGAATCAAGTTTCTTAGCCTTTCATGCATCTTTAAACACAGCAGCCAAATGCACAAACTCAGAAATTCCATAGTAAACCAGTGATGCATGTATGCTCTTTGGAACCCATGAAATGGCACCGTCCCCCATAGCAGGAACACCCATAACACCTCGTATAAGTGAGAGAATCTTCAACATGATTATCCAGCTATCATTACGATAACCTTCTAACACCGAAGGATATCCCATATATGATAAACCATAATTCATAGTACCTTTCAAGTACTTGAACACCCTTGTTATTGCTTGCCAATGCTGTCTACTAGGATTACTAGTAAATCTGCTCAATCTACCAACTGCATAAGCAATATCAGGTCTAGTGCTAGTCATAGCATACATCAAACATCCAATAGCTCTAGAATATTCGAGCTGATCCACAGGTTTGCTTGTATTTGGCTTAAGCTTTTCTACCGGATCCATGAGAGTACTCACCGGAGAACAATCTTCATGATTGAATTTCTTGAGTATTTTCTCAATATAATGGATTGTGTAATTACAATCCCTTTATTTTTCATATGTTTACATCTTAATACCAAGAGAATAACGCCTTAACGCCTTTTGCTTCCTCCCAATAACTTCATTGAGAACTTCGATGACAAAAATTTCTTAGTTTTTATCAACTTGATTTTGGTCAGTTCCAAAAATAAACATGTCATCAACATATTGACAAATTATGACACCTTTACCGGAGCTATCAAATTTGCTATATACATACTTGTCAGATTGGTTTAAAAGAAAACCACTTGACAACACAAACTCATCAAACTTTTGATGCCACTGCTTAGGTGTTTGTTTCAGCCCATATAATGACTTGACCAGCTTACACACCTTATGCTCATTGCCCGGCATAATAAATCCTTCCGGTTACTTCATATACACTTCTTCATCCAAATCATCATTTAAAAATGATGTTTTGACATTCATTTGATGGATCACTAGATTGTGTGTAGCAGCTAAAGCTAACAACAATATAATAGTAGTGATGCGAGCAACTGGTGCATAGGTATCGAAGTAATCAATCCCTTCCTTTTGTCTAAAGCCTTGGATTACCAATCGAGCTTTAAACTTGTCAATTGTTTCCATCGACTTTCCATCTTCCTTTGAAGATCCATGTTGCAACCTAAGGTTTACAACCAGGGTAAATTTCAGATAGAACCCATATATTATTTTCCATAAAAACCAATCTCATCGTCAATTTGCTTCTTTCCAAAACGCATAATCTCCGAGAAAGCATAGCTTCATTATAGGTCAAGGATCCTCCGCAATACTTAAACAGTAAGAGTATTGTGATCCACTTGATCTACTTGATCCCTCAACTAAGTATATTGAAAATCAGAACCATATGATTATACGTCTTTCGAACTCTTTTACCTTACGAAGTTCAAAAATCTCACTTGGACATCATCAGAATGATCATCCCTTTGAGATTCATCCAAATTTGGTATAATATCCTTTGGTCTAGAATATTGAATAGAAACGATTCTCATCAAATATTGCATCTCTTGATTCTATAATTGAGTTAATAGAAACAGAGTCATTAGGTTCAATAACAGAAAACCTATATCCTTGGAATGCTTAGCATATCCAACAAAGATGCAGTCAATACCCCTTTCACCCAAAGTTTTCCTTTTTGGGTCCGGAACTAACAACGGCCCTACAACCCAAACTCGCAAATATGACACGTTGGGTCGTTTCTTATACCAAAGTTCATATAGAGTAGTCTTGTTCCTTTTATTTGGAATCCTATTCAATAAATATCAAGCCGTTAACATGGCTTACCATAACCCCTCACTTAAAAAAAACCAAACCCGAGTAAGATAACATTCGGATTACCAGTTATCCTTAGAGCTTTATTTTTTCTTTCAGCCACACCATTTTGCTGTGGTGTATAAGGATTTGTAGTTTCATGAATGATTCCTATAGATTGAAAAAATATAGGATCATAATATTACCACCTTTATCTCTGCGTAAGGTTTTAATTAAGTCATTTTGTTGCAATTCAACTTCTGTTTTATAAATTCTAAATTTATCAAGGGCTTCATCTTTTGCATGTAGCAAGTAAACATAGCAAAACCTAGAGGCATCATCTATAAAAGTTATCACATACTTTTTATTACCTAAAGATGGTGTTGCATGAAAATCGCACAAATCACTATGTATCAATTCAAGTATGACAGATTTCCTTGTTATACTTTTAAATGGTTGCCTAGTGATTTTTGTTAACATACAAGTAGTACATTTATCAGGATTTTCATCAATAGCAGGTATCAATTCATCTTTAGACATTTCAAGCATTCTTTTATAGTGTACATGTCCTAAACGAGCATGCCATAATGAGGAATTAACAACAGTAGAAGAAGACATATAAACAGAATCCGAATCATCCGGAACTTTATTCAAATTCAACATAAACATACCATTGTTATAATAACCAAATCCTACAAATACACCCACAACATTGAAAAGATATACTATTCGGATTTCATAAACTGCATAGATCCGCACATTATTAATACATTACCAGAAATTAAATTCTTACGAAGTTTTGGAACATACAACACATTAAACAAAGTAATAGATTTTCCTGAACTAAATTCCAGCACCACACTTCCTTTTCCATGAACAGGAGCGAAATGATCATCACCCATGTAAAGTATAGATCTGTCTTCCAACGGTTCATATTCTTATTAAAACCATCAACGTATCTTAACAAACATGAGTTGTTAGCACCTTCGAATCAATCCACCACCTACGCAATTTCATCAACCTGCACATAAAAATGCTTCATAAATTAGTGAAACATAATATTTAATAAATCTGTTCCAACAATGCAATAACAATTCTGACCTTCGTCTTGGGAATGGTCCTTAGACCCTTTTTCCCGAACTCACCCATCATATTGCGTTCTTCTTATTTAACCACAGACGGTAATCCCTCTGAAGTGACCAATCTTGACAACACTTCCACACATTCCAACTTAGGTTCATGTGAACCCAACCAATACCGTGTTCTTTATAATCATAAGTTTTTATATTCCTTTGTTTTGTTTGTTGTTTTTTTTTTTACCCTCTCTCTGCCATGGTTCACCAGAAGGTCCAGTACTTTCTTTACCCTTGCCCTTTGTCACGTGTCCTTGCGCCCTAGAGATTCTCTATAACGCAAGAGACTACCCAAGTTGGACCAAAGATAAATCGTCTTTACCATGTTTCAAAGTATGGTTTGAAAATCTTCCTGAAAGGAGGCAACTTATCAATTATACTTGAAACAGAAATGGATTCATCCATTTTCAAGCCATGTTGTGTGTAATTGTCTAAGATTCTAAGAGAGTTATCATTATATGTTCCAAGACCGTCTAGAATCGACCATTTTGTAATTGTTAAAATTACTAACAAGGAATTTCTTACTTAAAGAATCCTCTGCCATGTACTTGGATATCAAAGTGAATCCCACCCACTCCTTACCGATTCAACCATTCGTATATACATCAAAAATAGAATCAAAACCTACCCATTAATATATGACCCCTGCATATTAGTCATCCTTCACCACTTTGCCCTTTATCCTATTGCTTCCACGTTGCTCTTCCCACAATTTCGCAACGTTGTAGGTCAACACAAAAACCACCTTCAACGTTGTCAACAAGAAGTGCATCTTCTTCTGCCATCGTCTAAAGTCATGCCCCTCAAACTTGTCCAATTTCCCAAAGTTCGTTGTCATATCCTTCACCGTATTTCCAGCCATGATCACAAAAATACTTTATACGTTTGTTAGTTATTTAGGGTGTGTGTGATAATCCTGGATAACTCGCTTATATCATGTAAAAAGTCCACTTTCTGCATAAAGTATTTTGACCCTTATCAATGCCAGGTTGCACGAAAATCTCTATCGGATAATATAAGGATTATCAGCAATTTATGTTTCTATGGCCACTGAACAAAATCAGCAAGAACAATGAAGGAATTGTATGTGTATTTTGTTCTATACATGAGAATAATCAATCAGCAATTACAACAGATTCTAGAAGTTAACAGTTAAGCAGTTAAAGTTGGTTGAAACTAACTTTCACAACTGTTTTTTCAACAGTTACAACGCTACCTGTACTAACTACTTAGTGCTGCAGTACTACTACTTATACTTCTAGTAGTAAAATATAGTAAAAAACCAACTAGTACTAGCCACACTTAGTGCAAAGCAGTACTAACTACTTAGTAACTAGCTATGGAAAACCTAAGGTCTAGCATTAAAATACAACTTAGTACTGCCCAGTAATTGTCCATGGTCGAAACATAATAACTCAACGAGTGTGTACTCCACACTTCCCTAACTCGTATCCAAGCTAAGTATGAAATCTCATTAGTCTCTAGTAAATCGTCATTACCTAAATGGCCGTTGATGACACTAAAATCACCAACAGAAATAATCACATTAGTAGATTTGAGTTTATTAACCTTCTTTTCCCACCTTTTAGAAATTTCTTACTACTATTATATAAGAGATATACTTGCACCAAAATACATGGACATTGTACCTTTCGAATTATCAAAATCAAAGACTACTGTTAGCCACCAACGATTGTCAAGAATTGAAAAGCAAACCACAACTATTTAGTAATGTTGTTATGCATTTGCATGATGCTAGTTACAGTCAAAAAATCATTGATTGAAATGCATAATTGGTACGGTTAAATATATGTCTAAATTTAACCACTTAAGGGAGCTTAGTTGGGTAGGTTGGTTATCCTTTAGCTACTATTGCTTTTTTGTAATCTTTTTTTTAGTATTTGCTTGTCCTTTATAAAAGCCGTCATTCCAAAAAAAGGGTAACTTAGTGGCAAATGGAGCTGTGGCTATTACTATAACATGTGTGAGGTCTCAAGTTCAATTCCTGCTAGGTGCAAACAAACTTAAGTGGCCACGCCAACCTCCTGAATAGGATTATTAACCAATATACCATGTCGGGTGCCCCTCAGCAAAATGGTGTAGCTGAGAGGAGAAATCGCACCCTTATGGACATGGTTCGTAGTATGTTAGCAAATTTAAATATTTCTGAATTTCTTTGGACTGAGACATTGAAAATGACTGTCCACATCCTTAACAGAGTTCCCTCTATATCTGTTCCAAAAACACCATATGAAATTTGGACAGGAAGAAAACCCAACTTACGATATTTACGGGTTTGGGGATGTCAAGTCGAAGCTAAGTTATACAATCCTCAATCACGAAAACTGGACTTAAAAACCATTGGTTGCTTTTTCATCGGGCACCCAGAACGATCAAAGGGTTACCGGTTTTATTGCCCGTCTCACGGTACCAGAATTGTCGAGACACACCATGCAGAGTTTCTTGAAAATGCTAACAATAGTGGGAGCAGTTCATCTAGAAGAATTGAATTACAAGAGGCTCGGGATGAGACACCCATAATTAATGTGCCCATCTCGATTAACACGCCACTTGACACCTCGAATGATCACTTAATTGCTCAAGATCATCCAAATAATGTCGAGGAAAATGAACCTAACCCTGAAACTAATGTTGAACCATAAGAAACTCAACAGCCCTTGTGCAGGTCGCAACGAAATAGGCAGCCCACAAACTTTGACGATTACTATACCTATTTAAATGAGTCCGATTTTGACTTAGGGAAATGCAAAGATCCTGAATCCTTTGAGGATGCCATTACTTGTGACCAATCAGCTCATTGGAGGGAAGCAATGGAAGATGAGATGAATTCAATGAGCAAAAACAACGTTTGAGAACTTGCTAAATTACCAAAGGGTGCAAAACCTGTTGGATGCAAGTGGGTCTTTAAGACCAAACTTGACCCAAATGGAAATGTTGAACTATACAAAGCTCGTTTGGTTGCGAAAGGGTACACTTAAAAGGAGAGCATTAATTATAAAGAAACCTTTTCTCTTGTATCGAGAAAAGATTCCCTAAGGATCGTAATGGCCCTTGTAGCTCATTTTGACTTTGAGTTACATCAAATGGACGTCAAAACCGCATTTTTTAATGGAGATTTACATGAAGATGTGTACATGGCCCAACCACAAGGTTTTAAATTTAAAGGCCAAGAACATCTAGTTTGTAAACTCAAGAAATCTATTTATGAGCTTAAGCAAGCATCTCGTCAATGGTACTTAAAGTTTGATGAAGTGATGAAGAAACACAACTTCATCAAGAATCAAGTAGATCAGTGCGTATACCTCAAGATGAGTGGGGGCAACTTTATAATACTTGTGCTTTATGTGGATGATATTATTTTAGCAAGTAACAATATTGATTTGTTGCATGAGTCAAAATGTTTTCTATCTAGAAACTTTGACATGAAAGATCTTAGTGAGGCTTCGTATGCTATTGGAATTGAAATTCATCGAGATCGAGCCAATTGGACATTAGGATTATCCCAAAAGGCATATATTGAACGCATACTCAATAGGTTCAATATGCAACATTGCTCCCCTACAGTCGCTCACGTAACTAAGGGTGATGTTTTTGGGTCTCATCAATGTTCGAAAACTGAGGTTGAATATAAGGAAATGAGGCGAATTCCTTATGCTTCCGTAGTAAGAAGCTTAACTTATGCTCAAGTTTGTACTCGACCAGATATCGCTTATATATGCGGCATGTTAGGCAGGTTTCAATCTAATCCTGGCCTACTTCACTAGAAAGCTGCTAAGAAAGTATTGCGAAACTTATACTAGATCCGACAACCTTGAAGTTATTGGATACTCGGATTCTGACTTTGCAAAATGCAAAGAGACTAGTAGATCAACTTCAGGATATATTTTCATGCTGTCAGCTGGGCCTATTTCTTGGAAGAGTAAAAAACAAGTGCTAACAACGACATCAATAATGATGGCTGAGTATGTCTCAACTTATAATGCGACATGCCATGCAATGTTGTTGAGAAATTTGATCACTGAACTCAAATTTATTAACTCCATTTCAAGGCCATTAAAGATTTACTGCGATAATAACGCAGCCGTGAGCTTCTCGAACACTAATAGTTCAACTAGAGCTGGTTTATACCTCGATACAAAGTACTTATTCATATGTGAAAGAGTGGAGGAACAACGTATAAGTATCGAGCACATTAGAACTCATGAAATGCTTGCGGATCCGCTAACTAAAGGTCTACAACCCAAAGTATTTCAAGGCCATGTTGCCAAAATGGGTTTTTGTCAAGACCTTACATAATGTTGTAGTTAGTGCACTATTTCATGATAACGTTTAACTTCAAAACAAGCGCTTTAAGACATTATCCTTCATTATAATGTCTAGTTTGTCTATATTTACTTTGAGCCGTATACACTTATGTTTCATTATAGACAAACTTATTTGTGCCACATTATTTCATTGTTATTTTGGCTTAATGAAATCATATATTTCAGATTAGTGCCATTAGTATAATGGATGGGGGTCCCGTGTCAAAAGCGACACGTGTGGCTATATCTTTTTGCTTTGGTGCTATTATGAAATTATGATGATTCTCATAAACTTGTAATTGACCAATATAAATTTTCAGGTTTATGTACATATAACTAAATGGTCATACGGCCAAGTAGGAGAATGTTAGAATAATCCTTTAAGTATGGCATCATGACCATTTCGACCCTTAACTATGTCTTAATGACATAATCTACCCTGACTACAATTTGACAGATATATGATGGAAAATAACTGTCATAACAAAATAATATATCTATCTGGTATTGTGGTTTTCCTGTATCTTGTCACATAATTATTCTCTCAAATCAAACACCATAACTTGTGAGAAATCCCTTCATCGAATTGGTGACATCACTACAAGAATCGACGAACCCTAACGTTATGACTTCATCATCAAACCCTAATCATAAGTCGGTTCTATCATCAAGTAAATTCTCTTTGATGTTATTGTTATATTATAATTACACGAGATTGATTCTGGACATGTTTAATTAATCTCACAACAACATAATCTATATCCCGCGATTAGTGCATCTATCGCTGAGAAAAAAAAACAAAGTCAACCAATGTTGTGACTCGTGGGTTCATTTGTTCAAGATATCCAATTAAAGAGCTACTAGTGGATTACGAGAAGATCAAAAAAGAAAATTGAGATGTATTGGCAACAATTGCTTTTGGATCCTTTAAAATGTCGCTTAGTTTTCAAGCCATCCAAGATTCTGAGTAAGGTTGTTTGCTGCCGAGTGTGCTGCTGCAAGTTGTGCGGCTGTATTCTTTTGTGTCCGCTCTAGTTCCAAGGTTCTGCTGTGTAGTTTGTGTTGTATTTTTAGCGAGTGGTCCTGGACTTGTTTTTGTGTCATTGTTTTCTTTGGCATGGGGCGTTATTTGGTTTGTGTAGATCGTTGTGTATTGGCCCTTTGTGGGTTCTTGCTTGGTCTCTTTCTCTAATAGTCTTGTTGGAGTTAGGGATGTTGATCGGTTCGTTTATTGAGTTTTTCGGTTAGTTCGGTTCGATTAGTTCAGTTAATTTTTTTTGGGTCAACTCGAAAATCGAACCGAACCAAAAACCGAATTTGAATTTGGTTCGGTTTTCGGGTTGACCGAATAACACGAATTACACAATTTATTTTAATAATTAATAATTACATAGATATTTAGCAAAAAAAATTATATCAAGCATAAAAAGTATTTTTTATATTAGGATAAAATTTTAAATGGTCTTTATATATATATATATATAAATATATAAAAATTAAATAAATTCGGTTTTTGGTTTGGTTTTCGATTCAGATTGTCAAACCCATATCTAACTCGAAAACCGAATTTGTAGTTCAGTTCGGTTTTAGTAAATTCGGTTCGCTTATTAGTTCGGTTCAATTATTTTCGGTTTTCAGTTTTTTGGTTTTTCTGCTCACCTGTAGTTGGAGTTGTTGGTTGTATCTTTTGTTTTGTTTTATATAGGTTTGGTTTTAAAAATTAAAAAAAAACATCCTAGATCAAACGATATACATGGTTAAAAAGATACTAGACGAGTACTCGTGTATAGCAACGGGATTTTCTAGCGGCGGATAGTTGTGGTGATTAAAAAAGTTTATAGGTTATAAACGAAAAATAATAAAGTTTAAAGATTGTGGATTAAACATAATGTTTTCCTGGCTCGACCCGGCCGGTTTAACTGGTTGAACCGTTTCCGGTTGAAAAACGGGTCAAATTAAACCGGTTTTTATATTTTAGAAACCCGGTTTGACCCGATGAAAAACCGGTTGACCCAGTAACCCGGTGACTCGGTAAGACGGGTCAAATTAAATCGGTTTTTATATTTTCAAAACCCGGTTTGACTCGGTGGAAGACCGGGTTGACCCGGTGGAATAGAGACCCGGTTTCCAAAAAACCTTGGTTAAATATTGATTAGTTTCCAAATATAGAATTAAGTTTTTCACATTCCACATTCAAGAAATAAGGCAATATCCTTTATATATTAGTATAGATATAGTAATTAAGGTTATAAATAGCGTGAGACGTGGCGTGGCGGTATGACCAAGCCGCACGCCTTAGAAGTCATGGCGAGTTATGACGTTTTTTAAAGCGTGACTTAAAGTGACACAAAATATGAAAATATTTATAAATTTATATATTTAGATCATATTTTAAATATATTGAGTTTACAAAAAATGTCATACATAAGGAAATACATAAATAAACTATCTTTGCATGTAATCTTTTTCATTTTTATAATAAACAAACGATTTTTATCGAAACTGAATTCAAAAAATCCTCCACGCATCACAATTTATCGCTCTGTATCACGTTTTTCTATTCCTCGTCGCATGTCAAGCCTTAAGCATAAGCCTTGGTTTATTGCGTAGCGTGAAAGTTACGCGTCACGACTTTGCGAGACCCTAGAGGCGTCATGACGCGCCTTTTATAACCATGATAGTAACGGAATACTTTCTAAGAAATGAATCGTGGTTTGTCCATGATAAGTGGAGATTGCAGACCTGTCAACCAATGCCTATCATGCACAAAACTATGACTAACTAATTATTTATTGTAACACTTATATGTTTTGTAATAAACTAGTTTTAATTCCCGTGCACGTACGGGGCTTAAATATATTTTTTTAAAAATATGTGTATAATTTTTTTTTCTATTTTATAAGTTATGTTATAAAGTATTATCGAAATCATATAAAGAGAATAGATTCATTAAATATTTATATATTACGTAGTATTTGAACTTAAAGATAATTAGTAATTTTTTTTCTTTTGATTGACTTGTTTTCTGACTCGACATTGTGAGCCAACTAATCATAGCGAAACTACGCTTTTAGGAAGCCTGGAGTCGGCTCAAGTGAACCTCCATTTTTCTTTATTTACGCTAATTTATGTGATTCGGTGCTTTTCTACTTAGTTGTACAACATGAGTTTCCGGTCGACAATGAAAAATTCATATACAAATGTAAAAATAGTTTACCCATTTTTCTATCACCAACACATCTTTAAGATATAAAAGTAGCCCAAGATTGTTCTATATGATTTATAGGCATACACACATATCAATGAAATAAAGACTTTTTCAAAAAATCTATTGTTAGAATTTTAGTACGTATTAAACCAAAAGAAAAGAAAATGCAATTCTTCCAAACTCATCAACAAATAGCTAGAAAACTCTTTTTCTTTATTTACGATAATTTATTTGCTTCGGTGTTTTTCTATTTGGTTGTACAACATGATTTCAGGCCGATAATAAAAAATCCACCAAAAAATCTTCGGGTAGATTTGGGATGTGATTAAATAATGTTAAATCTTTGTTTGGGAGTAATTTTTTTTTACGTTTGTTGTATTTTAGAATATAAAGTATAGGAGTATAAATTTTAAGGGGTTATTTGCTTATTTTTTAAAGTTATAATAAAATTTATAAATTTATAAATTTACACTTAACTTCATATAATTTATTTAAAATTAAACCACTAAAGTTTTATTAATTAACTCATCTTTTTTCAAGTTTTTTTTTTCACAAATTTGACACGTATATTTTTATGTGTTTTTTTCTCCATCAGATTTCTCAACCAAAAATTTTCAATTTTGACAAAATTGATTCAATTTTGACTTTTTATCGACCAATCAGATCGCACGATTTTACCTACGTGACAAAATCAAGCGTTCTGATTGGTCTAATTTTGTTCTCATAAAATTTAATCTGATAGAAAACTCCAAAATGATGTAATTATTTTAGTATATAAAAGATTAATTAACTCAACAAACACCTGATCATCGATCTATATATATTAACAAGCAAAAGAACCCGCGCGTTGCGGCGGGGCTAATTTTTTCCCTAATAATATTTTTTTTTACGTTTCGAGGGGTTTTTTTTGGACTATGCGTTATGGCGGGGCTAATTTTTAATATTTTCTTTTTTTGTATGATTATTGGGAACAATAAATTTGCGTTGGATGGGTATTTTTTTCCGAATATTTTCTTTTTTTTGGGAAACGGTTTGTAAAATTTTTTACCGGGGAATTTGGTGTAGGAAATCGTAAATGTTAAAGGTGGATGGGCGTTTTTATATTTATTTATTTTTACTTTGGGCAGATTTATGCAATTTTGGGTTTTGTTTTTTTTGCAATTTTTTTCCGGATATTCCTTTTTTGTAGATTCGGGAAAATTTTTTTTTGCGTTGGGATCGGGTTAATTTTTTTTCCGATTATTTTTTTTTTGGGACGGTTCGATATCTTTTTTTTTGGGCCGATGAATGTAAAAAAATTGTGAACAATAAAAACTTGACGTGTTTTTTTTTTATTTTTTTACGGGATTTTTTTTGTAGGAAAAATCGTAATAGTTAAAAGTTGAGGGACGTTTTGTATTTTTTCTTTTTACTATTGGGCACATTTTATGCGAAGTTTAGGGCTTTTTGTACGACAAATGTGTTTACATTTGTAAACAAAAAAAAAATGTATATGCCGTTATGTGTGGGCCTCATGTTTAAAAGTGCTTTTTTTTTGCTATTTATGGGTTTTTTTTTTAATATAATGGGTTGTACGTTTCGGTGACCATATCGGTTATTTTAGTTATTAGGTTATAGAAATATTTCGTGGGTTTTTTTTTTATCTGAATAAATCGAAACTTTTGTAATTTTTTTTTTTAACTCTACTTTGTGCATCAAATTAATTAAAAAAAAAAAAAAAAAAAAAACTAAAATTCGAGGAAGCCCGTTACTGTATGACAAACGGCCCCTACGTCATAACGATGTGTTTTTTGTAGTAATTTTTTTTATAAGGCTTTGGGTATGTGTTGTTGCCTCCTGTTTAAAGTGTTATTTTTTTTTGCTATATGGGTTTTTTTTTTTTAATTTAATGGGTTGTACGTTTTTGACCATTATCGAGTTATTTTAAAGTTATTTAGGTATGAAGATGTTTTCGCGGGTATGCTTTTTTTATCTGATAAATCTGACTTTGTATATTTTTTTTTATATCCTTCTTTGTTGATACAAATTTAAAAATAAAAAAAAACAAAAAAAACAAAATCGGGCTGGCACAATATTAGGGCAGCCCGTTTCTGTTAGCAGCAGTCACAAAACGACTGCGTTCTTATTCATATTTTTGTATATGGCTTATGTGTTGGGCCTAGGTTTAAAGTGTTGTTTTTTTTTGCTATATGGGTTTTTTTTTAATATTTGGGTTGATACGTTTGTGGGTCATATCGTTTTATTTTAATTTTTAAAGTTATTAGGTATCGATGATGTGTTCGCGGGTTATTGTTTTTATCTGTATAAATCAGAACTTTTGTAATATTTTTTTTTAATCCTACTTTGTGCATATAAATTTTTAAAAAAAAAAAAAAAAAAAAAAAAACCAATATCGGGCTGACCACAAAATTAGGTCCAGCCCGTTACCGTTTGAAGCAGTCAAAACGACTGCGTTTTATTCACCTTTTAATATAATGGGTTGTACGTTTGTGACCATATCGGTTATTTTAAAGTTATTAGGTATCGAACATATTTTCGCGGGTATTTTTTTTATCTGAATAAATCGGAACATTTGTAATATTTTTTTTAACTCCTACTTTGTGCATTCAAATTAAAATAAGAAAAAAAAAAAAAACCAAAATACGGGCGAGCCCGTTTACTGTAGCAAACGGCCCTCAGTCAAAAAACTCGTTGTTTTTGTAGTAATTTTTTTTATATGGCTTATGTGTTGGGCCTCATGTTTAAAGTGTTGTTTTTTTTTTTGCTATATGTGTTTTTTTTAATATAATGGGTTGTACGTTTGTGACTATATCGGTTATTTTAAAGTTATTAGGTATCGAGATGTTTTTTCGCTGTGGTATTTTTTTTATCTGAATAAATCTGAACTTTTGTAATATTTTTTTTTTAACTCCTACTTTGTGCATACAAAGTAAAAAAAAACAAAAACCCAAAATGGGGCTTGGCCAAAATAGGAATAAATCAAAACATTTGTAATATTTTTTTTTACTACATCTTTGTGACATATAAATTTTAATAAAAAAAAAAAAAAAAAAAAAAAAAAAACCAAAATCGGGCTGACCCAAAATAGGGGAGCCCGTTACAGTAACAGCAGTCAAACGACGCGTATTATTCACCTCCCCCCATTTTAATTATTAATGGGTTGTACGGTTGTGACAATATCGGTTATTTTAAAGTTTTTTAGGTATTCGAACATATTGTCGCGGGTTATTTTTTTTATCTGAATAAATCGGAAATTTTGGTAATATATTTTTTTAAACTCTACCCTTTGTGAAATTACAAAATTAAAAAAAAAAAAAAATAAAAAAAAAAAACCAAATTGGTGGACGCCAGTTACTGTAGCAAACGGCCCACAGTCAAAACTGACTGTGTTTTGTTAGTAATTTTTTTTATATGGCTATGTGTTGGGCCTCATGTTTTTAATTGTGTTGTTTTTTTTTTGTCTATATGGTTTTTTTTTTAATATAATGGGTTGTTTACGTTTTGTGTACCATATCGGTTATTTTAATGTTTGTTAGGCCATGAGATGTTTTCGCGGCGTATTTTTTTTTACTATGAATAAATCAGAACTTTTGTAATATTTTTTTTTTAAATCCTACTTTGTGCTATAATATTTAAAAAAAAAAAAAAAAAAAACCCAAAATCGGGCTGGCCCAAAATAGGGCAGCCCGTTACTGTAGCAGCAGTTAAAACGACTGCGTTTTATTCACCTAATGTGTATATTGGTAATACTCGTATATTTTATGATATGGACTCTTCAATAATCAACTCTGGACTACTTTTTTTCTTACTCCTATACTACTAGGCTTAAAGTGAGTAAGATTTTTATAGGACGTATCCATAGAATCGATTAAAATATAGCACCATGATATATAAAGTATATACACCTGGACACGTTTCATAAAATAATTATCGACTTTTAAAAGTAGGTCTATTTGATACTATATTATTATTTTTCCACCATAATAAGCTTTCTTTACGTTGCACACTTAGCCAAAAGTTCAATATAGACCCAATATTTGTCATAGACCCAATGAACCAATCCTATCCACTCATTTTTTCATCAAAATTAAAAAAACTCACTTTCCACCTCTTTTTAAAAAATTAAATATCTCACACACTGTTAATCGTTACGCAAAACAAAACATTCCATCGCGACGAGAATTAAATTATCTTTCTATAGAGGAGCGACACTATGTACTTTCGACGAACTTTTTTTTATGATTTTATGAAGTTATATACGATTTTATGAAATCATATATGATTTATGAAATCATATATGATTTTATGAAATCATATATGATTCGTTATACGAATCATATATGATTCGCCATACGAATCATATATGATTTTCGCAATTCGTGACTAAAACAAAATTGAAAAAAAGTTCGTCGGAATCATAAATCATATATGATTTTATGAAATCATATATGATCCGTTATACGAATCATATATGATTCGTTATACGAATCATATATGATTTTCGCAATTCGGGACTAAAAAAAATTTGAAAAAAAGTTCCTCGAAAGTATATGTGTCACCCTGCTCCTATGAAAGATAAAAATAACCTCGTCGCGTAGGTGTAATTTTTTGTCGTGTGACGATTTACCGTTTGTAAGATATTTTATTTTTAAAAAAGAGGTGGAAAGTGGGTTTTTTTATTTTTGATGAAAAAATAGATGGTTGAGATTGATTCATTGAATCTATGACAAATAATGAGTCTATGTTAATCTTAACTCTGCACACTTAATTACAGTTTAGATTAAGATATAAGATTCCTATGTAAGAAGTACAAAGGAATCTCATTTGTCAAATCTGAAAGTTCGATCTCACACAAGGATTCATGATCGAGCCGAGGACACCACATGCAGTTTGTAACACCTGTACAAAACGACGTACTGTATTACGAAGTTGTATATTACAATAGATACGATATGCACATCCACGTGTAATGTTTATCGGTTATTGTATGGCTGCTAAGTACTACCGACGAATATTCTTTAGGCTTTTCTTGTAACCTTGATTCGGATATGGAGTAAGAGCACCAAACTCACCATCCACCTCAGCGCCACGTCAGCTTTCTCTCTCCAACTTTATCACTCACCTTTCAACCATTTTAACACTCACTTTTCATACCAAACTCACCTTACACATCATTTTTTTTATTTAATTTACTTTCATTCATAAATTAAAAACGTTAACTTAAACGTACGAAATTAATAAAAACGTTAACGTAAACATACAAAATTAATAAAAACGTAAACGCAAACTAAATTAAAAAATTTTATTCATAATTTAAAAAGATTGCATAATCATAAAAACATTACGTTAAAAATACAATACTGAATGTGAGAGTTTTGTTTAAAAATAAATGAATTGTGTTTAAAAAATGAGTGAAATAGTGGGTATTTATAGGTAAAAAATGAGGGTTTTAAAAAAAAGTTTTTTTTTTATATATAATGGATAAAGAAACATGTGGGTCCCAAATAATACCACTCACTTGTGGTGAGTGGCTCACCACTCAAGCACCAACTCACGCGCGAGTTTGCAAGAGTGGCATAAGGTGAATGGTGAGTTTTGTGAGTTTGGGTGGTGAGTTATCACTTACTCCGCCCAGCCTAAGTTTGGACGAATGAAACATGTAGCTTAATGTAGGAATCGAAGCAACGCTCACTTGTTTGATTTTTTTAATTTACTTTGGAACGAATGTGATTAATTAGCGTGCAACAACATGTTTACATGTGCTTATTGGCCAATTGGAGAATAGTTTAGTACAAGTGTGCCTACTTTACAAGGAAGAACGTGTTTACAAGTTTTGTGGGACAAATTATTGTTTCTACCTCAAACACTACAACTAATCTACATTATATTATCAGAATTCTCAAGGTAGTTAGTTTTTTATTAAGCGTAGTAAAATATGTTGTTGTTTTATTTACTTTAGCATCAACTATGACTATTATATTCGGTCAAATGTCCATATAAGTCTCATTATTAATGCGTTGAACAGAAACTCACACATTATTTAATGTAAAAGAATCTACCTCTAAATGCATAAATTACTTGTATAATTGCATTACGTATTTTTTCTCTCTAAATTCACACTAATCATTTTTTCAAATTTCAACAACCAAATCATTAGATATATAAATAGACTTGCTAATTAGGCGTAAGAATCAGTTTTTTAATGTTATTATTTAATAAGAAAGAACTATGACTATTATTTTACGTATCAAATTTTTCTTACAAAGAAAAATCTTAGTCATTATTTTCTTGTAAAAAAACAGAAAAACTAACTAATATTAAAATTAAAATTTTAATTACATCTATGTTTTATAATTTAAATATTTCATAAACCGTTAATCGTTAGACAAACAAATTAACTGTTACGACAAACATTTAATTATCTTTATATAGACGGGCATTTTGATATAATTCCGACAAAAAAATTGTCGTTTTTCACGTTTTCTTAGCAGTACCAAAATTCGAACTACATATCACATGTGATTTGTCACTAATATCGAAGTTCGAACACTAAACATCCGTACTAAACTTGACATAAGTATTTGTCTATAAATTACAAAAATCCTGTTTTTTGCAATGGAAAACATACATTTTTCGTTTTCCAACCATATCACACACATTGTATTCGAATTATAAATTATAATAGTTCATTAATGAAACTTTTATAATCACATGCGAAACAATCACAGTTGGCAAAAAAAAAACCCAACATGTGATTAAGATCAAGTATTGGAAAAATCACATTTGATTTCTAATGCAAGTTTCAACAACCAAGGAAAAAAAAGGCAAAAAAGTGAAAAAAATGGAAAAAAATTGTCGAAAGTAAATCGAAGTGCCTATCTATAGAAAGATAATTAAATGATCGTCGCGATGGTATATTTTTTTCGCTTAACGATTAACAGTTTAAGAAATATTAATATCTGGAAAAAAATGAAAGTGGATTTGTTGTGAGTTAATGTTTGGTATGTAAATAAACTTAAATCAATGAGAAAATAATATGAAAATCTTTTATATAATAAAAATATTACATTATTTCAGAATTTTTATAAAATTTGATCTTATAGGAAAAAAATTAGATCAATAAGAACGCTTGATTTTGACATGTAAGCAATATCGTGCGATCTGAATGATTAATAAAAAGTCAAAATTGGCTTTCAATTGATCAAAATTAAAAAAATTCATGTAGAATGAAAAAACTACCAAAAAATATATGTGTCAAAAGTGTGATAAAAAACTTAAAAAAAAAGAAGTTATTAATATTACTGTAGTGGTTGAATTCTAAATAAATTTATATGGACTTAAGTGTAAAATTATAAGTTTTCATATATTTAAATAACTTTGAAAAATAAACAAATAACTCCTTTAAACTTTCTACCCCATATATAGTTTATAAGGCTAATTCTTGAAATTCCCCAACTTGGGAGGTGTTTTGTTTTTTTTCCCCGCCAAAATGGAGTTTTCTCAAAATGCCACATGTGACCTATGCGACTTATGCGACTTATGCAACTTCTGACAAATTTACAAAAATACCCTTATCCCCCAATGATTGATATACATTTTTGTTTGAGGGATAGGGGTATTTTTGTAAATTTGTCGGAGGTTGCATAAGTTTAATAGGTCGCATGGGGCATTTGGAAAAAACTTCATTTTGGAGAGGAAAAAAACAAAACACCTCCCAAGTTGGGGCATATCAAGAATTAACCCTACTTTATATTATAAAAATACAACATATATATTGTTATAAAAAATTAAACATATATGTTGTTTTAAAAACACAACTGATGAGGTGTCATTTTATATATTTTTTCAGGGTCGTTTAACCCCCTAAATTGTGCATTTATGCCCAAAATAGGTACTTAATCGTTCATTTTCAGGTATTCAGCATTTGTAAGACATTTGGAGGAAATGCATGTGACTTGGGCTCATTTGGAGAAGAAACGGACAAGACTACGAACCTACATCAACATCTCTCAAGAATTTCTACTCAGAAGCTGGAGACGGCGTCACATATTACATGTGACGCAGTCACAACTCATACCAAGGCGACGTCACAAGATCTCAAGACAACGTCAGAATGCACGACCCAACCCATTATCTAGAATATTCTACTCATGACGGCGTCACGATTAAAACGCAACGCTGTCACAGCGATTTTCCTATATATACAAATCCGTTTTTAGGGTTTTAAGTGTGTAACTTTAGAGTAAAAAAAAGGGACGAACCCTAGTTCGTTTAGCAGTTGTTAGGGACGATTTTAGGGTCTCAAAACCCTATTGTAATTCCTTCAATTCATGTTATAATCAAGAAAGATTATCTTAATCATTCAATATGTCTATGTGTTGATTGATTCATTGTTCTTACTTTATCTTTAAATGCTTGGCTAAACCTTCAATTGTGTTTATTTATGATTGTATGAAACCTAGGATGTAGATCTTAGTGATGTTACTTCTTGTGATGAATATGCATGTTAGGTCTTAGAAAATCAGCTTTTGTCTGTATCGCTGTTGATATGTCTAGGAAAACATGATTGTGTAGAAAGGATACCATCGGGTAACAGTCTTCATACTACCTTGCCCCTTATATGGTTGATCCACTCTTAATATATTTCAAATGCATTTAATATACTCTTATGGGCCTTGTAATAGTCTTCATACTACCTTACTTGTGTGTTGCCTTAACAGAATATTAAATAGACGACGGGTTCGTATAATTCGTTCATGACTTAGGAAATAAATGACATAGATCTTCTCAAGTGTGGACAAAAGCAACAAATAGGTGAGCAATCTAGAGTGTTATACATGATTAAATAAACATAATCTTTTATTATAATGTTATCACCTGTAGCTTAGAGTATAACTTAGTTTATTGCTAAACCAAAATCAACCTCTCAAACATATGATTTACTGCTTTCTAAAATATAAAACACAAATTAATATCTTTTTTCAACCCCTAGATTTCTGTTTAGACCGTGATCAAGCTTCCCCACCTATTCCCCTAGAGGAACGATAAACCAACCCCTAAGTTCTTGCGATACTACACTACAACGTGTAGGTACGCTGCCTAGGGAGTTTCGCAAAACTTCTTGTAAAAGTCCATTACGACAACGCACAAGTTTTTGCACCACTTGAGTGGGAATAGTTAGGTTTTTGATCATAGTTTAGCATTAGTTCTACTTGCTTGGAATCCTTTAATGTAAGATTTAATTTCGCATATTAGCTTTCTCAGTAGTCTATTGTTCTTGTGTTATCTGTTTCGTAACCCTTTCTCGTCAACCACCATGGGAGACGATGAATTCATTATCCGTACTCTATGAGACTACTCCAAACCTAGCCACGAGGGCTAAATGAATACCATTGAGCTCCCCGTAGGGAACAACGTGGTACCTTGATGTAACAATTTTATATACGTATAATAATATGACGATAATGAAATTCCTAAACTACCCTTGAGGACAAAGGTGGTAAGAAAAATCACACGAAAATATTCTACGTAAGAAACCGGTAAGTGATTACCGGGTCATTTTCCCAAAGAATTATGAAATTGATACAACGTTTGTTATTTGGACAATGAGTTGAATTGGTTCGAAGATGATTTGTTTTCTAAAATCCTAATAGTGCGTAATAAGGAAAATTAAAACTAACTATGGGGAAATCAATAGGGAGAGTAAATTTTAAACTAAAAACGCATACTGGGAGTCCCTAAACGGGACCTAAAACCCCTAAATCAACAAAAATAAGTCCTACAATGAGCTTGTTGATTTTTATAAGATTTATTGACTAAAAGCTAGAACAAAGGAAACTAGAACAAAAATGAAGGTGTTTAAAGCTAAAAACGTGAAGAAACGTAAGAAAACTGATTCGATCCGTTCTTAAAATAAACAAGATTTTGCAATTTAACCCTACGAACGCAAATTAATTTTCTACGGTCATAAATGTTAAAAGAAAATTTTCAAAAAAAAGAATTATATTTTTTTGACTTTTTTATAATTTTTTATGAATTAAAAACAATTTTAACAAAATTAAATGTTTAAAAACACTAAACTATTTATAAAAATCCTGGAAAAATTATGAAAAATAGCTTGAACAATAAGGAATCTAGGAAAAATAAGCTTGTGAAAACAGCTTATCAAATAAGCTGAGAAATAAGCCAAAACAGCTTATTATACTAAAATGCCTAAAATGTGTATAAGAAATTAATATTGCAAAGAAAGAATGAAAAAGTCCCCAGGGCGTGTTGGTAAGGGTGTGTGTGTTGAGGCTTTAAAAAGGTTGAGGGTGTTGAGGTCGGGGGTTCGAGCCTTGCTCACCCCCGACTTCCATCTTCCCTTTTTTTATTTTTGCAAAAACTTAAAAAAACAAATTTGTTAAACAGCTTATAATAAGCTTCTTTTGTAAAAACAACTTTTTTCAAAATCAAAAATAAGCTGAAAAACAGCTTAAAGGCTTAACAGAACTCTTAAAGATATTTTAGCTTTTTATTATACTAATGCTAGCCAAAAACTTGAAATAAGCTAAAACTGAAAACTAAATAAGCTATCACTACCCTAAGTTTAACCTAATAAGCTAATCTAGGCTAGAAACAATCAAAAAGAACAGATAATAAGCTGAGAAATCAAATAAGAACTTAAGCCAAACTGAGCATACAAAAACAGACAACAAGCACTTTTTGTGCTTATTTTTAAGCATACAAACGGATCCTTATGGAAATAAGCCTTACACCTACTTAAAGCCTGGCATAAAAACTACTTAAAATGCTAAGAAAAGTCATTTTGAAATACAAATAAGCAAAGAAAATGTACAATAAAAAAGCTAATTGCTACTGATTTTATATTTTTGGATTTTTTATGAAAAGCTAAAATAAGATACAACTAACCTTATTAAGCTAAATTCCAATTTAATCTAATCTAATGAACTAGACAAAACCAAAATTAAGCAAAATCTTAAAGCAATAAGCTATAAATCTCTAAATAGCACTTAATGAAAACTGTTTAGCCAAACAGGCCTTAAGGGCACTTTTGAACTTAATTTCCTATAAGCTAAAAGATCCTTATGGTCTTTTGGCTTATACTAGCTTAAACTACAACCTATAAGCTATCTAAAACTGTTCTTAAAAATCAATTTGAAAATCTAGTGCTTAATCAAAAAGCTGAATGAAAAAGGTGTGCAGACATAATTAAGTAATTTTTTTTTTGGTATTTGAAAATTTTATGAAAAGACAAAATACTGAATTGCAGATTAAGAACAAATAGGCTAATTAACTAATTAAGCTAAAGTAAACCCTATTCCATCTAGATTGGCCTATAAACTACTAGTGTGCTGAAAATCAAAACCTAATATCTAAATTTACCATCTGAAATTTAAGCTAGAAAAAGGTTGTTTATTCATTTATGTTGCTGATGCACTTTGCACAAAAGTGAAACAAAGCCAAATTCTAACAAGTGCAGACTAAAAGTCTTAGTTCCTATACTCTAGAAACACCAAAATGAGAACAACAAAGGTTATGAATTCAACTAGAAACCAATAGAACTAAAAAATTATTACACTACTTAATCTAGGCTTAACAGGTTCTAACTACTACTTTAATTTTTATAGAGAAAATTGGATTAAAACTACAAACAACTCTAAATCCTATCTCATAAACCTAGTTATTAGATTTAAAATAGATCCAAAAGGCCAAATGGCTTATGACAGTACTAACTTTAGTTAGTACTGTCAATAGCCAAACACCCCTTTAAAACCGTAAATCCCATATGAAGCTTATGAAAATGAGATTCAAAGCTCAAAAATTAAATACCAGATAGTAAACAGCTAAAAACAGACTTAATGAGCAGATTTAAACAACAAATTAAGCAAAATCAATAAGCTAACACAATAAGCTAATATTTTTGGTTTTTATGACAGATTTTAAGATAGATTATAGAAAACTAAAATTTAAACTAATCATTAAGCACAATTAACATAAGACTACACTATAATAAGATAAGCAAGCTAAACTAACTGGAATTAAGCGCAGAATAAGCAGTTAAGCAATATGGCAGAGTTAAGCTAAATTATTTAAATGACAACAAAGGAAAACTAAAATTAAAAAGAGAAGTGTACCTTACACCTCAGCTAAACAAGAGGTGGAGAGCTTCACTTAGAGCTTATCTAAGCTGCTTAAGCTTATAGCTTAAGCTTATTACCAAATCCTAGTCTAATCATATAGCTTGACCCTCAAGCACTATTACCCACTTGGATTCTATAAACAGCCATCCAATTCTATTTAGAATCCAAGTAATTGAGTTTTTAGTAGTTTATGAATAGTTTGAGAGCTTATGGAATAGTTTCAGAGCTTATTTAACCATATTAAAGCACAAAAGTAAATTTATGAAAAACGAAGAGCACAATAAGAAAACTTAAACTTATATTAATAAAGGAGCTGATTACAATGTGAATATTGACAATTTACAATAGCTAAAAACATTACTTGAAAGAAAATTACATATTAAAAGCTAATTTATAATAAGCTACTCAAAACTACTCCTCGATTTTTTTTGTGAGTGAAGAGATGCCTGTATTTATAGCTGGAGAAGGAAGTTTCTAGGCCCTCAAGTATGTTAGACGCTCCCCTCCATCCATACCATTCATTCCTTGCAATCATTAGCTCTTCAATCTTCATCATTGGATTATTAAGTGAGTACACAGATTGCCAGCGTGGCAATCCTTGTGTCAGAGGCTTTGTGCTTCTTTTCCATTGTTTTTAGTGCAATTTCCATCATATGAGTGTGTTACTTTGAAGCACGCGTGTCATTCCTTGAGTTAACTTGACCAATAGAAAGCCTTGGTGACGTTTTTGATGCTGAGGTGGAGCTTGGCACTTGGAATCTTCATTTGGCCATGTCAATTTCATTTTACCCTTTGTTTTTGATGCGAGGTAATAGTTGGGAACGACGATGAATAGTAAAAAAAATGAATTTTCCCGCGCTTCATTTCTTTTCTCTTTATATCATTATTTGACCCAGGGGCTTGGGTCGTTGACTTGGGCTTTTATAAAAAGAAATGGGCCGGGTGAAAAGATTTAAGGGTTTATGTTTTTGGTTTTATAAGAGATTTAACGACCGTTAGTCCTTAAGTGTTAAAGGACTAACGGTGTTAGGGTTTTAAGGGTTTAGGGACTTTTGGTGAAAATGAGTTAACAATAAGGGCATTTTGGGTATTTTGAGGATTTTGTCTTTTGTGAGTTGACCAATGTTGACCAAAGGTTGACTATGGTGACCATTGATAGCAATCTTCTGGCTCTTTTGCACTCTATCCGTTCCCGTGTCCGTGTTTGTCCGGTTTTGACCGTTTTCTTGTGATATTTGCATTATCCGTACCTACACATTCACAAACAACAAAATACACAAATACAAGCATATTTTTGCACATTTTGATCATTTAAGGGTCATTTTTGATATAGAAAGGATATGTGATTTCTCACATATCAAAATTCCCCAAACTAAGTGATTGTCGTGTCCTCACGCAATATTATATGCCCTAAAACCAAATACCTCAAAACTTCCCCAAACTAAATCTTTGAAAAGTAGCAAAGACTTTCGTGGAGAGAGTTAAGAAATCACAAGCTTTAAAACACCCCATTTTCCCATTTTTCAAAACTTTTTTCATTTTTATGATTTATATCATACAATCTACAACTTATTCATGTGTGACATAATGTATTGCTTTCATTATTCATTGATAACTTTTAGGATCATGGAACAAAAAGCACATCAAAGTGTCCAAATGGATAAATTCATCGTCCTCGACTTTCACTTCAAGCCAGCTTAAAACAAGATCATTGCAAAATACAAGTTATGATGCTATCACTACTTTTTTTTCAAATAAAAGTAATGTGTATACTTTTTCCTTCCTTATTCCTATGTTTGTATTCTCAAGATTTTATTTAAGTCATATACCCGAAGGCTCTTTAAGACTTTATTTCGATACTTATTAATTCCAAAAATAAAACGTAATGATAAAGTCGCAATAATTAGTTTATAGCCCTTTTCAAAAGATACCAATGTCATCAAGATGAAAGTCCACATCGAGGCGACCAAAATTTGGCTTTTATTAGGTTACTTAAGCAGGTACCTCCTATCGTATAACCCTAAGGCTCTTAAGGTTACAACGCAGACAAAAAATTAAGCAACAATATCCATCCTTATAACCTATGGCTGTTTAAGAATAGAATAAGGCTATTATTCACTTTTTAGATTCTATTACCCCATATTACCTAAGGCTCTTTTTTTTTTTTTTTAAGCGGATAAGAAAATATTTATTAATGTGATATTATAGTATGCCAAATTAAATATTCCTGTGTGTACTCATCTTGTTCACAAAGGAAACTAAAGGCTAACTCCTATTACTAATTATTAACCAAAAAACCGCACAACTCTATTTATTAAACAATTATATATAAGGTGGAAACAAGCTAATGGGAGGAAAAAGCCACAATTAACATCATGAGCCTTAAAAGAAATACAACTATTTCTTTGTTTAGCATCAAAACTTTTTAATCACTCTTTCATCTTTGGTTTCACAATTTAAAATTTCTAAGAAAGAAATTCGTGAACACTTAGCCTAATGAATTAAGATTGGCTCTTTAATAAGTCACATAGACTGGCAACAATCTCAACTCTAATAAATTGATCTTCGCATATTTAAAATCAATTATGGGAACTTGCAAAGTCTTGATTTTTATAAGCTAGACTTGCGTTTTATAGCTCCTTGTATAAAAGATTAGCAAAAATTAATCTATTTACAGTTAAGGAGAAAAGCTAAGATATAAAATCGGTCGGGTCAAAATTTACTTCTTGTTCTCACCAACGGAAAACCTACATTTGTGTCACCTATTTTTTTTATTTTATTCAACTAACTATTTATATTTTTTATCATTATTTTTTTATACATATGAACAATAAACTAAATATTAATACTAAAAAAAAATATTTTTTTGTGGGAAAACGGGGTACGTGAGAACAACGACAAAAGTAGGTAAGATCATATCGAAGATATACTACTCCATACTAAAATTAAACATTTTCCTCAATGTTTCTTAATCTAAGGCGTAAAACCCCATACTAGAATTCAAAATGTCGAATGCATAACCCAAGCATGAAGAAAGTATCACAAAAATCTCAAGCAGTTTATCAAGTATGCTAGAAGATAAATGTTAGTCGATAATAATCTAGGATATCGGATTTTCCCAAACTAATGTCAAGCAAATGCTAGGAAGCTCGAGTGGACCGGGACAAAACACCAAACACAAGAGTCTTTAGAAAATTTTGGGTCAATCCTACAAAAATCACAAGCACAAACAATAACAAGAATCGGAAGAGTACAAGCCTCCTCACATCACATTAGAAATAAGAAAGAAAATAGAAGGATAAGCATGGGGTGCCTCCCACGAAGTGCTTTGTTTTTGGTAACCGAGTCACATAGCTTGACTCGATCCCCGAATTCATTCGTCCTTGGAGAAAGTGTAGAGATCCTGGACTACCTTGGGTGGTAAGTCATGAAGCGCTTTATTTTTGGTAACCGAGTCACATAGCTTGACTCGATCCCTGAATTCATTCATTCTTGGAGAAAGTGTAGAGATCCTAGACTACCTTGGGTGGTAAGTCCCCTCCGAAGTAATGCTTCACACGATGACCATTCACCTTAAAGTTTGGACCATCGGGTTGAGATAATCAATGGTTCGTATCGAAAAACTTGGTGATGGTGAAAGGTCCTGACAACGAGTTTTATGATTTTATGGAGATATTTTTAGGACGAGAGTTGAGAGTTAAAACTCGATCACCAACATTGAAAATGTGGTTTTTGATCTTTGAGTCGTGAAGCTTCTTCGTCCTCTCTTTATATATCAAAGAATTCTCGTAAGCTTGATCACGAAGCTCATTAAGTTGAAGCTTCCGGTGATCGCCCGCGGTTTTAAGATTTTATTTTTTATATTGAAGTTAGCATGTTTCAAAACCTAATATGCTTTATGCTCTAACTCGATAGGTAAATGGCAAGACTTTTCGTATACTAACTTAAGGCGTACAACCAATTGGTGTTTTAAAAGCGGCAAGAAATGCCCATAAAGCGTCATCTAGTTTGTCAGACCACGAGGCATGGTTTTCTCTAACCATCCTTTCTAAAATAAGTTTCAAGCCACGATTAGACACCTCCACTTGACCACTCATTTGAGGGTGATAAGCGGTAGCAAGACGATGAGTGACCCCATACTTAGACATTACTTTAGCAAATTGATCATTACAAAAATAGGTCCCATGATCACTTATAATAGCTCTGGCGTCCAATCGGCAAAAGAGGACTTTAAAAAACTTTTACTTTTAACTCTTATCATCTTTTGTGGGGAGGCCTTTGTTCACCATTCGAAGATTATTTACAAGCTATGAGGATGTATTTATTCCCATGTGAAGACGAAAATGATCCTATGAAATCAATACCCCATACATTAAAAATTTTACAAACTTGGATAGCGTTTTGAGGCATCTCATCTCGTTGTAAAATTTTGCCTTGTCTTTGACACGTATCACAAGATTTGATCATTGTATAGGCATCTCGATATATGGTTGGCCAAAAGAAACCGGCATCAAATACTTTTTGAGCGTGAGGATTGCACTATTGATGGCCCACGGTGGGTCCTTCATGACAACTTTGAGGATATCATTAGCTTCTTGCCCATGCACACACCTTCGAATGATTTGATCCGCACAAATACAAAAAAGATAGGGATCATCCCAAAAATAATGTTTAACATCTTTGAAAAAACTTCTTCTTTTGTTGAGTTTTCATTCCTTTGATGATAAATTCTCGCAGGAATTTGCATAGTCCGCCCAAACATGGGGTACTTTCTCTAGTAATATCTCCAAGAGCTCATAAAGGAAAAGTTCATTTATGTTCCTTGTTTTTTAAACACTTCCATATGAGAATTCAAGTTCTAGATAAATGATCCGCCGCAAAGGTTCTCACTTTCTTTTTTATCACTGATGGTGATATCATTTTCTTGTAAGGAGGGGAACAACTGGTGCAACCTTGCTTGGCGTCTTGTTGTTCATAAGGTATTTTTAAAGCCGAGTGATCCGTTATACACTACGCTTTTTAGGATAAGACAAGATATCGCCGAAACTTTTCAAAAGCATACACTACGGCAAGCATTTCCTTCTCCGTCGTAGTGTAATGAATTTAAGCTTCGGTCATTGTCTTACTAGCGTAATGTATAGGCTAAAAGTGCTTCGATCTTCGTTGTCCTAAAACCGCACCGATCGCAAAGTCGCTTGCATCACACATAAGTTCGAAAGGTAGGTTCTAATCCGAGACAACTAAGATCGAAGCTTCGGTAAGCTTCTTTTAAGGTGTCCTCAAAAGCATCTATACAATACCTTAGAAAAACACAAACGGTGTTTCTTTCTCAAGAAGGTGAGTCATTGGTCTAGCTATTTTGGAAAAGTCTTGGATAAAACGTCGGTAAAAACCCGCATGACCTAGGAAACTCCTAACACCTTTTACGATAGTCGAGTGATGGAGCTTAGCGATAACATCGACTTTAGCATGATCAACCTCAATTCCCGACTTTGAAATTTTATGGCCCTAACACAATTCCTTCTTAACTAAAGTGCGCATTTCCCATATTAGAACTAAATTCGTGTCTTCAACCTTTTTAGCATTCTTTTCTAATAGGAGAGGACGAATCAAAATTATCCTCAAAAACTGTGCAAATCATCCATAAATACTTCCATAGTCTTTTCGATCCTATAATGGAACATATGGCCATAATACACCGTTGAAAAGTACCAGTAGCATCTACACAAATCCAAAAGGGTCATGCGGACAGTACTGCTAAAGTTCCTACGGGCATGTTGGAAAAGTAGTTTTCTCCTGGTCTTGGGGATCTATTGGTATTTGGATATATAAACTTGTTTTATATACTTTTCCAACTTAATAAAATACCACAAGTTTTCCACAAGCCATTATATCATAATATAATTAACCACATAACACATGAATAAGTGTAAAAAATTATAATCACAAGCAAAAATATGTTTTACATGTTTAAAAATATCTTAATGGTGATTTTGCCATATAGAATCAATATATGCATAAAATGATAAATGTAAAGACATAAAGGGTTTTAGATAACCTTATCGTGATGTATGCTAATGAGAAATATAATCTAAACCTTTGTTTTGATTAAAAACCAAAGCTTGCAAGATCTTGAAACCCTATACCCTAATCTTCCATTTTTCTTGCTTAACACTTGTAAAGACTTAACCAAGCCTTCAAATATTCTTAGGACATCTTAGATATGTTGTAGGAATGTATGTAAATGTGTTAAATAAAAATTGGTAAGGATTTGTATTTGTTTGAGGTTTGCCGTGGCCAAAGAGGAGGGGGAAGGAGAGATTTTTGTGTTTTACACCTTGAAAGTGAGAAGTGTGTGTGTATTTCACTAGTATGAGACCTTATATACATGGAACACTAGTCAAAGACAAGATGAGGATTTCTAGGGAAAGTATGGTCAAAAGTATGGGAAGTATAGGAAGTATGGCTTGAATTAATGTGTAGAGATGTGCATGACCTTAGGTATGGTTTATAAGTCCTTATGTTCCCTAAAGTGTGAATCATCCAATGAAATTATGAAGGAAATATCTAGCTAGCTAAAAGAAAGTATTATACTTGAAAAAAAATGAAAGTATAATGTTATAATGTAAAGTGTAAGTTGTAGATTTAATTTAGAAAGTATACATGTAAATTGAATAGGTCTTGCTTATTTCTTGTATATATGAGGCATCCCATTTGATAAGTGGGGTAAACGTTTTATAAACTTTGATCATTGAAAATAAAAATAGTTATTTGTTGAAGAGTAGATTTATTTTTGTGGTTCCGGGAATGCCTAAACTTAATTTATCGCGAAACGTAAACGCTTTACGTAACCGATAAAAATAAAACATAATAAGTGAATTGTTACTTTAGTAATAATAATATAATGATTTCTTGACGTAAACTTAATTTCGTTTGGTGCCCGTTTACGTTGATTGTTGATTTTTTTAGTTTACGCGATTTAACGTAACGATCAAAATTAAAAGTAAACGCGTACGAGAAAAAAAAATAGTAAATTAAATAGCGTCGTACATTGATCAAAAATACGAATTGTTACACGCGCCAAGATCGGCCAAGGCGTGGCATACATCCATTCCCGAGGAATTACATGGAATAATAAACTTGCCTGGATCTCCAAGCTTTTCGGGAAGCTTTTTGAGAAGCATCGCCGAGCAATTCTCGTTCAATGGTATCTTAGCTAACTCAAGCAACTTTTCCTTATTCATGAGCAAACTCTTAATCGTAGGAGCAAATCTTGGCATCAAAAGTAAAGCATCCGCGAAACTAATGTCAAAGCGCAAATCTTGAAAGATTTGGAAGATCTTCTCCATTTGATTCGAAGCTTTGTTATGGGACTTTCGATCATCACGTCGTGAAGGATATGGAATATTTGACTTAGGTAGAATCTTCGGAATATCGGATTCCGGAATGGGAGTGGTTTTAGGCAATGTCATCGGAATATCGGGTTCCGGAATAGAAATAGGGATAACCGGAGGTGGGATTTGAGCGGTACTTCCTTGGAAATTTGTTTGCTCTTTATCCGTTGTCTCCTCGGTTTCTCGTTCCACTACCTTTTTAGGAGAAGGATTAGTAGGAATCGAGGGTCCCTCGTAAGCAACACCACTTCGAGTAGTGATCGCTTTCATCTCACCCTTCGGGTTTGGGATTGTGTTACTCGGAAGAGTACCCGAAGTTGAGGCTTGATTTTGAAAGAAACTTCCTAAAATACTCCTCATGTCATTATTCAATTTTTTCCTAAGATTTTCCTCTTGTTTAGTTAACGTGCATCTTATTTCATTGATTTGACCTTGCATATTTCTCACAATTGACTCATTAGCTTTCATATAACTTGTAATTTCGGATGGAATCCCTTGTTGAAATTGATTATTATTATGAGCTTGAAAAGGTTGGTTTTGAAATCCTTGATTTTGAAAATTCGGCACATGATTAACTTGATTTTGAAAACCTTGATTTTGATGAAAATTGTTTCCCCGATTGAAATTGTTTCCTTGATTTTGATTTTGATAATTCCTATTTTGACCATTGTTTTGCATCGGAGCAAAACCTGGTGGTGCCATTTGATTATTAACACGGTTTGGAGGGTTAACTTGATTATAAGTACCCGTAGTCGCACAAACACTAGCCTGATTGTTATCGGTAGCCAGACAATTATACCAAGAATGGGCACTACCACAAGTAACGCAAGATTCCTTAACCTCTTTAACCGGAGCGGGAGTGACAACTTTCTTAAAAAAAATCTCTACTAAGGTCGAAAGTTGATCTGCAAGCTTATCGATCCTCTTATCCGTTTTACTAGAAGTAGCACTCATCCTAGAAGCATTTGATCTATTACGTGAATAACAAACTTTTGATTTATTCTCAATTATATTTAAAGCCTCTCTAGTCGTTTTACTCAAAAGATTTCCACCTGCCGCCGGACATTTAAGGAAGTCTTGTTCATTTTTGTTTAAACCTTTGTAAAAGGTTTTCTACTTGAGTTACAAACTCCGTAAATCCGTGTTGATAGGGCATGACTCTAAGCAACGACTTAAATCCGTTCCATGTCTTCACTAAAAGTTTCCTCAATTTTTGTGGTTAAAACTGAATTTCCTTCTTAGTGAGTGTTTTTCGAAGGAGGGTTAAAATTGGTTAAGAACTTGGTAACGAGATCCCCCAAGTTAAGATTTGTGTTTTGGTGGTTCTTTCTCCGTACCAGTTTTAGGGCTTCTCCCTCGAGCGATATGGATACATTCATAAGCTTAATCACATCGTTAGGCAATTCCTAATCGTAAAGTCGAGGTAATCTTTGAACTATTTATATGAGCACGAGGATTCTCACTCTCTAGACTGTAAAAAATGGGTTAGCTTTGAACCAACTGAAGCAAATAGTCTTAAAAATCAAAGTAATCCGCATTGATTTATGGTAAAATAATAGCTTCTCCATACCCTTCCGTAGGGGCACGGAGTTGCTCCTCCATGGTACGTTCTGCCATTGGTGTAACAATAGTTTGAATCTCGGATTCAACTATGTTGGAAACTTGTCTTCTCCGACGTCTTGGAATTGTGACGTTTGAATTATTAGGATAATTAGAACGTCTAGTGTGCATGCACTATTTAAAGAAAATAGAAAATTAATAAGAAAAATATTTTTGGTTTTTTTTCAAAAGTTTATTCACAAACTAATTTTAAACGGACAACGAAAAAGACAACTTGAACCAAATAATCAAACTTATTTCACGGTAGCTCTTAAAAGTTTTACTTTTAGGTGAGCGTTTATCTCGTAAGTGACACAAATGGTAAGTTTTTAAATCTTTAATTCGAGTTGGGAACTTATTATGGATAATTCCTCAATTGAAGGCATTATTTGTTGGTGTTCTTTTACCAACTTTGTTAATTTTAAATTCACAAATTAACTAGAAAAGAGCAAATATTTTTGTATTTTTGTTTTTAATCTTCTACTTATACTAAAAAGAAAAGAAAAATATTTTTTACTTTTTTTAACAAAAACAAAACTTTCAAAAACGAAAGGGTCTTTCAAATCACGATCAACAAACTTTAAACGAGAGAATCTTAATCACAATCCACCGGAACGCGCCAAAAATTGATTCGTAGAATCTAATATACGTAATAGTAAAATATATAATATGATGGAAAATTACCAAATTACCTTTGAGGAAAAAGGTAAAAAGGAAAATCTTAACAGATATATAATATAATACGTATATTAACCGGGAAGTATGATTCCCGGGTCGTTATCCCCCAACGATTTGTGAAATTGAAACCACGTTTGATGTTCGGACAATGATTTGAATTGAAGACAAAGATTGATTTGATTTTTTACTTCTACAAATTAAAATAAGCAAATAATAACAATTAAACAGGAAAACAAATAACGAGAAATCAAACTTTAAACAAAAAACGCAAAATGGGAACCCTAAACGGCAATTAAAAAAAAACTAATTTTTCAAAATTTAACCTAAAATGAATTTTTCTCTTTAAATGGACTTTAATTGACTAAAAAGTAAGTTTAAAGAAAACTAGAACAAAAACGGATTTGAAATGAGCTTTAAAAACGAAGAAAAATGAGAACGGGAACAAATTCCCTGTTTGTTAAAAAATAAAATTTTGCATATTAGGACCATACGAAAGCAAAACTAATTTTCCTATAAACTTATTGATAAAAGAAAATTTTCTAAAAAAGAATTATATTTTTTTGATTATTTTTCTATTTTTATGATTTTTTAAAGATTTTGATGAAAATAAATGTTTAAAAATACTTAACTAATTATAAAAATTCTAGAAAAAATACAAAATAAGCTAGATGTTTAACTAATTAGAACCTAGGAAAAATAAGCTCGATGTCACAGCTTAATGAATAAGCCACAAAATAAGCTTAAACAGCTTATAAGCTAAAATGGGCTAAATGTGTATAAGAATTAAACTTTGCAAAACAATAATGAAAAAGACCCCAGGGGGATTTAGTCGGTAGTGAGTGTGTGTTGTCGGATGTTAAAAAGGGGTAGGGGTTGTTGAGGTCGGGGTGTTCGAGTCTTGCTCACCCCCGATTTCCACCTTCCCCCTTTTTTTATTTTTAAAAACTCAAAACATGAAAGTTATAGATTAAACTTTTTTGAACAACTTTAACAAAACAACCATAAGCTCAAATTCGTATTTAAGCTCAAAACAGTTATGAATATAATTAGCTGTACAGAAAACTTTGGCTTTGAAAGTCTAAAAAGTTAAGTTTCACTAAATTGCTTTCTCAGATCTCAAATAAGCCCCATTCTTTAATCCAAAAGCTAATTCAGAAAGCTTATTATATATAGCAACTAAGTTTAATAAGCTACCTCAACTAATAACACTTTTAGACTACTAAATCTAATGATCCAAAACTAAATAAACTCTGAAGAAGAAACACTTTCTTTATGCTCAAACCTAATTAAGCTAAAAATCTACAATAAGCTATTACAGAAGCTGAGCTTTTGAAAACTTAACAATATACTATTAAGCTATAAATCTAAATCATAAAAACAGATCCTATAAGATTGAAATCTAAAAATGAGAATCAAAATCTTACTTACTACTATTTTTGGTTTTTTAGAATTTTTGTGAAGTTGAAAAGCTAATTTACCCTAAATATCAAGCTAGAATTTGAAAGATTAGTTTTAATCTAACTTATCTAACATGTAGAAACTAAAAGCCTACTGATATTTTAAGATAAAAAAAAACTATAGCTATTATCTAATCAAAAAGGGATGCAGTTTGATACTGCACTTCTACCATCTGTTGCACAAGCAAAAAGGATAAAACCAAATTGCAGTTGACCTTAAGTGTCAAAACTGCTTTGTACACACCAAATGAGTGTGTACCAACACTAAATAAACAATATCCAAGCTTGAGAAAGCTTGGATCAAAAATCTCTTACTAGCTTAAAAAGAAAACTTCCCCTGGTACACAGACTTAGAAAATAAGCTTTAACTTGCTAAATTTTGAAATCTAAACTATGAAACCACCCTCACTACTGATTTTAACCTATATTGAAACTAGTTCAAAAACATTCATCAACTGCATTTGACTTTTGAAAGTCAAAGACAGCTAATCCAAACACTCCTTTACCCATTTTCATTTCAAATTAAACTTTTAAAACTGAGATTTAGCTTACAAAACTTGAATACCAGATTATGCACACCTTATAACAAACTTAACAATCAACCTTCAATAAGCCAATAAGCCAGAGACATTAAGCTAATGACTGTGCTAATAATTTTTTTTGTTTTTATTGATTTATGAGACAAAAATGGAAAACTAAGTTTTATACTACAAAAGCTAAAAACAGATAGTTAAACATGATCAATAAGCATAATAAGATAGATAAAAGCACAATTAAGCAAATAATAAGCTAAAAATAAGCAAATGCAAGATTAAAGCTAAATGATTTAAAAATAAAAGAGAACTTACAAAAGCCTTAGCTAAACAAAGGCAATCAAAGCTCAATGAGCTGTCTACAAGCTCCAGCTTATCCAAGGATAAGCTGGTAGGGGTCCCATAAGCTCTTCCAAGGTAAGCTTATCATCCAACTTTCCACAATCCATAAGCTTAGGTATTCAAACTGATTTTATTGGTTAATGTAGATTAAGAGCTTATTAATAGCTCAATTTGAGCTTAGAGACTCAAAGAGCTGTAGTAGAGCTTATGAAAAGCTTATGAAACAATACACAAACATTTGAGCTTATTGAGAGCTTATTGCAAATTTTATAAAAGAGGACTTGATTTCATTAATTTGAAAACCGATTACAAGAGATTTAAAATGGATCACAATAACTGAATTTCAAAAGCTAAAGTTTAAAAGCTAACCATTACATAAGCTAAAAATTCTAAAAGCTAGAAAAACTAGATAAAAAAAATTCTCTCGTGTATGAGTGAGTGAGGGTTATTTATAGCCTGCCAAAGATGCTTCTAGGTCTTCTAGCCTCTCTCCCCTTGCTTTGATCTTGGCCCTTGAATAAATTCCAATCATTGAGTCATAATTTGAGCCGTTGGATCACTTTGGTGAGCACACGGATTGCCAACGTGGCATTCCGTGTGTCAGAGCCATTGTGCTTCTTTTTCAAGTCTTTTAGTGCAAAAATCTAGCCCTTGGTGTGTTTCCTTGCATCCGCGTGGCATTCTCCTTGTGGGTTTCCACCAATGGGAGCGATTGGTGAGGTGTAACTTTGCCAAGGCAGTCTTTATCACTTGAATTGACTAGCCACGTAGCCAATTTGGATTTACCCCTTGATTGTGACATGAGGTAAAACGGGGAAGAAGATGAACAGTAACAACTGTTCTTCCCGTGTTTTTTTTACTTTTATAAAAGGGAAAGTGTTTGACTTTTCTTAAACCCGGGGTAAAATTTGTTTGACCTTAGGCTTATAAAGGGATTTTGGGCCGGGTGTATTGGATTGGGCTCGGGCTTGGTATTGTTATAAGGGTTAACGGGTGTTAACTCTTTATAAATTAAAGAGATAACACCGTTAGGGTTTAGGAACTTTTTATGAATTTGGTTAACTTTGAGGGACTGATTTGGAATTTTTGGGTTTTGTCTTTTTATGGTTGACCACTGTTGACCTTAAGTTGACTTTTGTTGACCCTTGATAGCATTCTTCCGGCTCTTGTACACTCAATTCCGTTCCCGTGTTCGTGATTGTCCGGTTTTGACCGTTTTCTTGAGATTTTTGCAATATCCGTACCTTCACAATCACAAAGACAAAACAAGCAATATTCAAGAACTTAAAGCATAATTTTGTCTTTTTAGGGCCATTTTTGATATAAAACGGATATGCGTTTTCACACATATCAAAATTCCCCAAACTAAGCGATTGCGTGTCCTCACGCAATATTATATGCTCTATAACCAAATACTTCCAAACTTCCACAAACTAAATCTTTGAAAAGTAGCAAAGACTTTTGTGGAGAAAGTTAAGAAATCACAAGTTATAAAACACCCCTTTTTCCCATTTTTTTAAAAACTTTTCATTTTTTCATTTTTTTAACTATATAACTGAGATTATTTCGACTTTCGTTATTTCCATAACTGTTAGGGATCATAAAATAAGATGCATTTCGATCCGAGAATGCCCCAAAAAAGATAAATTCATCGTTCCTGACTTTTCACTTATCCAAACCAAGCTTAAAACAAAAGCACAGCTAAATATCAGTAAAGATGCTAACACTACTCATATTTGCAACTTGTGAACTTTTTACTCCAGACATTTATTATATCTTAGGTGAGTGTGCTATTATGAATTTCAACCACGGATCAACGTTTTGCAACATACTATGCTTTACGTTCCACCTAAGAATAATGAGTTTGAAGGCGAGATCATCCCATGTAGTGACTTTCATCGCGACACATCCCAACCTTGCGGCTAAATGACCAGGCTTTTGACACCCCACAGAGACTAGTATCGGGACTCACAGGCCTTAGGTTTCAAAAACTCTTAGGTTTCCCGAATTATACATAGCTTATAAAATAGAGTAGTCAAAGTGCAAAATCATATTTGAATTTAACAAAAAGAAGTCTATTTATTAATTCACACTTAATATTAAACATAACATTTATGCAATTGTAACCCTCGACCTTTTAGAAGGCTGCAACATTGGTTGTGAGCCGGCAAGATGCATCAAACTTTTATTAGTCTCGGATTTTTATTCTTACTATGGGCTTTCTTTAGAAGACTACCACATCGGTTGTGAGCCGGCAAGAGGCAGTAAACTTTTATCAGCCCACAACTTTTATTATTATTTTATTTTTCATTTTTATTTATCATCATATATATATATATATTTATTTATTTATTATTATTTTTTAATTTTTATATATATATAGAGAAGACTTCTTTTTGAAATTTTTTTACTATATATTACATAAAAAATTGTTGATTTAAGTTTAGTCTCCAAAAACAGCACGTATATTAATCCGGTTAAGAGCTTATGGGAGAAAAAGCAACAAGTTACATATATGAGCTCTTAAGATTTCCAAATAATCCTTGTTTAGCATCCTACTCATACCTAACTCTATCATTTTTCGTTCTTCGCGAATATCGCGAACGCTTAGCCTAAAAGTTAAGGAACAAGCTAGAGCTCAACACGCTCGATCGGGTCAAAATTTACTCTTATTCTACCCAGCAAGAAAGTCAAAATTGTGACAAAAACACTTATTTTATTTTTAAAACTTTTAAAATTTTCATATTTTTGAAAGTTTTTGTGGGAAAACGGGGTACGTGAGAACAACGGGTAAAAGTAGGTAAGATCATATCGAAGATATACTACCCCATACTAAAATCAAACATTGTCCTCAATGTTTCCTAGCCTAAGATTTAAAAACCCCATACTAGAACTCAAAAAAGTCGAATGCATAACTTAAACATGAAGAAAGTATCACAAAAATCTTTAGCCGTTTATTAAGTGTGCTAAAAGATAAATGTTAGTCGATGATAATCTTTAGGATATCGGATTTCCCCAAACTAATGGCAAGCAAAGGCTAGGAAGCTGGAGTGGACCGGGACAAAACACCGAACACGAGAGTCTTCAGAAAATTTGGGTTCATCCTGCAAACAATCACAAGTACAAACAACAAACACAAAGATCAGAAGAGTACAAGCCTCCTCACAACACATTAGAAGCGTAGAAAGAAAGTAGAAAATGGATAAGCATAGGGTGCCTCCCACGAAGCGCTTTGTTTTTGGTAACCGAGTCACATAGCTTGACTCGATCCATGAATTCATTCGTCCTTAGGGAGAGTAAATGGAAGAAGAAATCTCAATCGGGCTTTCATTAATGTTTGGAAAAACATTAAAGCACATGAAAGTTCCATCCCGATGAGATGCCACCGGCTCTAAGTGGAGATGCCGGGGTCAAAAATGGTATCCTCATTTTTGGTGGAGGAAAGTAAGGGAGAAACCTCAGGGTAAGTGAGATATGGAAGGAAAATCCAAGTGACAAATGTGAAGGAATTGTCAACTTCAACATTAATCTCACCTCCCCCTGGGTCAAAACATTCATCTTCATTAAGCTCATCAACATTGTTTATCACTGGTGCATCGGGCTCAATATTGAAGGTTAAACGTTCATGAGTGGAATCATTGTTAAGCAAGTTGTCAATAATGTCCTCTTCCGAGTCAAAATCACTTTCAATACCTGGTGGTATCGAATCATCTGGTCCGGAAAATATATCGATCTCTTCCCTATTGGGGTCACTATCCTCAATGCGAGTAGTAGATATGGGAAGAGACTCGATGATTGTATGAGAATTTTCCGGTGACTGGGAAAATGAATTACTGCATAGCAACGACATTCGATTGATATAATCCTCGTGCTCTCTAACAATTCCTGGAGGAATCGTGATAAGTTCACCGGTGAACTCATGGTGAAGAGGATCACTCTTGGGAGAAAAAGTTATCAAAGGTTCACTCTCTGGTTCATTCCTAAGTTGTTGTGGTTCATAATCAAAAAACACTTCGGGATAAAGACTATGGGTGGTATCCTCACTAAGCAAACTCTCAAGATAGGTTACGTCCCCTTCCGAGTCATAATAACCTTCATTATATGTAGGAACTTCGATAGCTAGAAAAGCATCGATCTCATCATTATCGTCTCCTGGATTGAAACACTCAGCCTCATCATTCGTTTTACATTCCAAATCAAACTCATTCTCTTCGAAAGGTGGATCTTCGATGAATCCCTCGAGAATGGAAGCAACGCTTTTCAAAGGAGTAGACGGATCATCGTGGAGTAGAAACTCAATGTCGTCTCTTGGAATAAGACTCTCATCTTTGTTAGAATCAGAAAGAGGTGTGACTAGGAAAGTCGACTCATCAAGGTTGGAATCATAAGAATCCTTGCACTCGATATCCTCTAATTCTTCATCAAAAAGAGGGTTTATGTCACTAGAGTTGAAATTGACATCGAATTCGAAAAGAGGGTTAGAGAAAGTCACAGAATCATCATGTGGAACTTCACACGAAGGTAAAACGTTCTTACTATCACTCCTGGATGTTTCCTCAGATTCTCTTGGGATTGGGACAATTTCCTCAGTACTAAAAGTACTAAGGTGTTCGTCCCCCATTATGAGAGAATCCTTGGGCTCCATAGACGGTAAGGTGGATGTGATTGCAAAAACTGAAGAAACTTGAGGTGGTTTGTTTGAATGAAAACTGCTCTCCTTGCAAATAACTCTAAAAATTTTCAAACAAGGAGTGATACGAGTTTGGCGTTTAACTGTCGGCTCTGCGAGATTCTTCACTTCCTGCTTTTCATCTTCCGGTGGAGGTAAGCAAACTAGAGCGGGTTCGTCAGTAAACCTTTTGAAACTATCCTTGCATGCGTCATTAACCATTTTAATTGACTCGTTTTTATGCTTTTGAGGATGTTTTGACGTGCCATTGACATGAAAAGTTATTTGTTCATTTCCGTCTCTTAAAACAAGCTCTCCATCGTATACATAGATTAAAGCACGGCTGGTTCTCAAAAAGGATCTCCCAAGTATGAGAGGAACTCGAGGATCGGCTTCAAAATC